>JANZLC010075174.1:0-12620 GCA_026413385.1 Erythroxylum gracilipes | reverse complement strand
ACCAAATCATGTCTAACTAACTTGGAAATATGTTTAAAACTAACATGACCTAGCTTTTTGTGCCAAATCAGTTTTTCCTCATCTGTTGATATAAGGCATGAAATTTTTGACTTTTTAAATCATCTAAGTTAATTTTATAGAGATTATTTTATCTCTTGGCATAAAAGAATATGGAACTGCCCTTGTTTTTGACTACATAAAAATTTTGATTAAAGGATACTTCAAAACCATAATCACATAGTTGACTTACACTAATTAGATTATGCTTAAAGCCTTCAACTAGCAGAACATTATCAATAGACAAAAAAGAATCTTTACCAATTTTGCCGATTCCAACTATTTTGCCCTGCTGGTTGTCTCTAAAAGTTATTGATCCTCCTTGCTTAAGTTGGAGTTTTAGGAACATAGACCTTCTCCCTGTCATATGTCACGAGCAACCACTGTCCAAGTACCATTGGTGTTGGTTGCTTTTTCCAAGAAAGGAGATCTGTAGTATAAATTATATCCTTCTTAGGTACCTATATTCTCTTGGGTCCTTTGGGGTTAGCCTTACAGTTTTTCATTAAGTAATAAGAATATTGTTTCTTTTTCTTTATATTAGGAACAAAACTCTTATTATGACGAACATTACCATTATCAAAACCTAAACCACTCTTATCATTTGGATTTCCATATCTTCCAATCATATCATTCATCTTTTTTATATTTTCAGTAAATGTTGATAAATTAGCAGAGAGACTATTAATCTGTTATTTCAGTTGATTAATTTCCTCAGATCTATCTACAATTACTTTCTTTTTCATATCGTCTACTTGTTTCTTAAGGCAGATGTTTTCTTTTTCTAAAAGTTCTGTGTTTTTCAAACTTTCAGCAAATTCTTTTTCAATATCCTATATTGTTTTAGGATAGTATGTGAATCTTCTAGCAATTCTAAATATGCATCCTCAAGATCATTAAAGTTAGAAATTACCTCATCATTGCATTTTGTCTCAGCTACGAAACATATATTTGTTTGTTCTGATGTTTCTGAGTCGGATTCAGATTCAGACGAATCTAAATGTTCCCATGTTGCCATTATGCTCCTTTTGTTTTCTTTACTTTTCTCTTGTTTTCTTTTGAGCAACGAGCATTCAGACTTGTAATGCCTTGGTTTATTGCACTCATAGCAGACGATAGAAGTTTTCTCATTCTTTGAATCGTCTTTGCTATTCTTTGTAAAAGAGAATTCTTTATTTCCCCTTGATTTCTTTTTCCAAATCCTTCTATTCTTTTTTGAAATGAAGGATAGTTCATCATCATCTTTACTTGAATCTTGACCAGATTCACTATCATTATTTTTTTTAATTCTTCAATCTTTAATGCTTTTGAAGATGTGCTTTTATTTTTCTAAATCTTCTGATTCTTCTGACTAACCTTTAAAGCAACAGATTTATCTCTTCTAGGATTATCTTCTGCATCATGCTCTACTTCATGAATTTTCAGTGAACCAAGCAATTCATCTAGCTTCAGCTAACTTAAATCCTTAACCTCTTGTATTGCTGTTACTTTGGGTCTCCATCTTTTTAGAAGACTCCTGAAAATCTTTCTGACATGATCTTGACTTTCGTAGATTCTCGTTAGAGCTTTAAGTCCACTAATAATTGTTTGGAATCGTCCGAACATCTGATCGATAGTCTCATCATCTTTTATCTTGAATAGCTCATACTGATGAATAAGAATACTAATCTTGGACTCTTTCACCTGATTTGTGCCTTCATGTGCAATGGCTGATGTATTCCACAATTTCCTTTGTAGATTCGCATCTATGAACCTTACCATATTCACTTCTGCTTAGAGCACAACTTAAAAAGAACTTGGCCTTTGAATTTAACTAAAAGCGAGCTTTCTAATCAACCGTCCGTTGGTCACGAGAGATATTATTCCCTTCATTGTCTGTTGGTGTATATGGTCCATTTTTAATGATACCCCAAAGATCAATATATGTAGATTCTATGACGAGCCACTTCCTGTCCTTTTAATAATGATAGTCTTCACCATTGAATGCAGGGGGTTATGTGACTCAGGCACCTTCAGCTATAAAAACATGTGATTCAGTCATGGATCTTTGTTCTCACTTTGTAATAGCGTTTCTTGGAAACATTGCTCTGATACAACTAAAGTAAATCACTTGTTAATATAGAAATTACGTATAATATGTAGAATACACAAGAAGGGGGGTTGAATTGTGTAAAATCTTCAAAGATATTAATCTTTAAAAATTTCTTGAATTTCTTTGCAAATTTAGATGATCAAAAAAACAATTCTCTTAAGTTGATGAGTAATGTAATCGCAAAAATTATTATCTACTACTCTAACAACAAGAGATTTAAAAGATAAGGGTTAGAGAATAGATGTCGGGATTTTATACTAGTTTACCCTTAACCTTGGGCTACATCCAATCCTCAGAGTTTGTCTGAGATTTCACTATACTCTTTAACGTTACAAGTATTCTTTCTACACTTGTAGAGCCTCTTCAGGTCTCTCTCTTAAATTATTTTTTATCTGCTTTCTTAGCCTCTCCAGGCTCTAGCCTTTCTTTCTCTTGGAAAGATATTGTTTGAGCTTCATGTTATATATGTATTCTCTCTCTTTCTTTTGGACTTGAATACAAAGTTTCTCTAAGTATTGTACAATCACATTTTCTCTCTTTTGTATTGTATTTCTTTGTAAAAGAAAATGTTATCTATTTTGTTTATGACTATACCTAGTATTTATGGCCTAAACTTTAACTGTATTCTTGAGAAATCTGCTTCTTGAATCTTTTAGAAACCGTTATTAGGTGAGTCCTGTAACTAACTCTAACTAACTAACTAACTGATGTTCTAGAATCTTTTTCATCTTCATCGTCTGGTACTATACTTCTTCTGGTGTCGCACTTTCGTCTGGTCTTTCTAATACACTTTTTTGTAATCAAGTTTTAAGTATCATCTTAAGTTGACCTTCTATATCTTCTTATGTTGACCTTCTATATCTTCTTATGTTGACCGTCTGTATCTTCTTATATTGACCATCTTGAGTTTGAAGTATCATCTGGGTTTGACCATGTATCTTTTGAGGTTGACTATGTATCGTCTTAAGTTGATGATTTACGCCACTTACATTTTTCTGTGCACTTAACAAACTCATCAAAACAGTTCACACATTTATAAGATTATTATTATTTGATTGTCATCAAAATTAATAGTGAAGTGAAGTCGACTTAACAATTTGATCGACAGCTACAACTCCTTTTTGCTCATCGAAAGTTACAGTTTTCCTACTCCACTCATTCATCCATAAATAGCTATTACTCATCATCTCTTCTAATAGCTCTTCTGCTTCATCTATCGTCTTCTTTATAAATGATCCTCTTGAAGCCGCTTCAAATGTGCCTCTTATATGTGGGGTTGCTTCATTATAGAACGTTTGCAAAAGAAATTCTTTAGGTAGGTTATAGTGTGGACATTTTATTTGCAAGTCTTTGCATCATTCTCACGCTTCATAAATCGATTCCTCGTCACCTTACTGAGAGTTTGTGATCTCTTTGATAATCTTCGTTGTCTTGGTAAGGGGAAAGTATTTACTTAGGAAGGCATGAACTAATTGGTCCCAAATGGTGACATTAATCGAGTTAAGGGAATGGTACCAAGCTTCTGCTCTACCCCTTAAAGTAAAAAGAAAGAGTCTCATTCTTACAGCATCCTCTGACATCTGATGAAAATAGAAGGTGTCGTAGATTTCAAGGAAATTGACAATATATGCGTTTAGCTCTTCATTTGTTAACCATAAAATTGCGCATTTTGTTGAAGCATATTTAGAAGAGCTGGTTTGATTTCAAAGGAAGCTGCTTGCACATGTGGCCTAGCTACATCTTGATTGGCTGCATTGAAGCTTGGTCTTATGAAGTCCATAAGGATTCTCGGCTGATTCCCTTGGTTCTCTCCTTAATCCAACTCTTGCTTAAACTCCTCTGCCATTGCTGCTTTTGCAGTTTCTTCTTCTTCTTCACGTCGAGCTCTTCTAATTGAACATTCTAGATGAGTGATGACAAGCTCTACAATTTTAGCTATACGACTTGAACTTCATGTAAATTTTATGTTTATGTAAAAGCACTGACACAAAAAAATGGAAATAATGGAAAAACTTAAAACTAACTAAAACACCTTAGACTAAAAGAACTAAACTATTCTTCACCTTCTTGACAATGGCGCCAAAAACATGATCGTGGTAAGTTTTAATCTTATAGACCCTTAACATTTTGCAACATAAGGTTTGTAACATTGTATTAAAAGTATCAATCCCTCGAGGAAGGAGAGTAATCTAATCCTAAAATATAAGGCTAGAAAAACTACAAAATTAAAAATAAAAGATGCAACAAAAATTAATTACGAGAATTGAGTTCAACCAATCAAATCAGAAATTAAATGCAAAAGTATTAACAAGTGAGCAATATGTAATCACAATAGAAATCAACCTAAGGAATCTATCAATTTATGAGAAAGGGGATTTTGCTTATTATTAATGCTAACCTAGGCGATTATATGTCAATGGAGTGTTAGTTCTAAACTATCCTAGGGCTGATTACTTTCTCTCGAGTTATAACCATTAAACCCTAAATTATAAACCCTAATCAGATTATGGAATTTGCAATATCTCAATTCACAAATTATCTAAAACTAATTATATCTGAAGCACTCTAATAAACTATTGGAACGTCACATGAGATCACTCTCCACATAATTACCAATATGATTTGACACCGTTTCTGTTAAACCGCCTAACTCTTATTAATCTTATTTAATCATTTTTCATTCAGTTCATCCTCTCAGTTAGTTACTTAATTATGCAAGAATGCAATCAAATCATGACATTCATCTAATAATCACAATCGACTAAATTATCATTAAAATCAAAATAAAATCCTAAAGGAGAGTTGAGAACATCATTAATATTCCAAATTCTATCAACATACTATCCATCTCAATTTTATACGTAAATAAAATCTAAACAAAAAGGAAATAATGGCTTAGAATAGATGATGGAAGGCAACGACGTCAGGAAACCTCTAGATCCGAGAAGCATGTCGAGTCAACTTCATCTTCCTCTTCCTTCTTCTCCTTTCTCTCTCTCGGTATTCCCTCTTTAGGGTTTTAAGTGTCGTTGATACCAAAAGCTCCTTTGTGCTCCTCTTAATATTCTTTAAATAGCCAGTTATGTTTTAGGTAACCCTAATGTCTTTCTGGGCCTGAAAGGTCTAAAAAATCCTTTGAAACGTGAAGTTCATAAGCGACTATGCATTTGCTCGATTCAGGCCACGATCGTAGCCCACATCTGAGCCTTTTGTCACAATCATGGTCATGGGCCACTGTTTCGACCCGAATGTCTTCTGAAACTCCTTCGTTCTTTGATACTGACCCTTAAATACTAGTAAATGCATCTAGGTACCTTAAACACATAATATTTAAGCTTAAAATCTTATTCTAACCTATAAAATACTTAAATCACAAATAATTAACAAACTAACACAATTCTAACATAAACATATACTAAATGATCGAATTAACGACTAAACATATATCAAACTATGTCCTAAAACATGACGCAATTTACACTTACCAAGAGTTCCAATATTTTAGGAACCTATCTGCAATCTATCAACATCTACCATTCTTTTAAAACCAAAACACACTGAAGGACTAACCCTTACTTTATCATCAGAAGCTAAAGCCACTACTCCTCCCTAATACGTAACCCAAGTTACAGAGGATATGCGCAACAATTCCCTAAACAACAATAAGATTAATTGAGAAAATGAAACTTGAATTAGAGCTTAGATAAGCCAAATAGAGGGAATAAAGCAAAAGGAATAGCAAAAGCAATCATAGAAAATAATAGCTAGTGCAAATAAATATTTATAAAAATATATCTAAGAATAAGATTCAACCTCACTAGTCGAATTTAACAAAGCAATAATAGCAATAAACAAATACACCAAAAAAATAATAACAATAAACATTAAAGTGATAAAAATTGGGAATAAGCAGAAAATAATATCAATAATAATAATAGTCTTACTTAAACTTCAGTTCACCTCTCTTTTGTGTGAGCCAAACACCACTGGAGCAAATAAATATTTATAAAAATATTTGCACATATCTAAGAACAAAATTCAACTCTACCATTCAAATTTGTTATTAAAATGGTGAATCTAGAATAGACACATATATGTGTAGATATGTGTAGATACATAAAACTTTTCTCAAAGTAAGATTGTAAACTTAGGTTAATTCCAATTTACCGGTTCTTGTAAATAAAAAGGGAAAAATAAATGACTTGTTGTGTACAAAAGCAAAGAAGAATTTACCTTCTAGGCTTCCACGTGCATCCAATAATTGGGGCAATACACCCTCGAATATAGACTTTACTTTTCTCACCCTAACAAGTGATAGATGGCAAACTGGTGAAGAGACACTCTTAACTGATCACGGAGGTGAGATGCTCCTAAAATGCAAAAACTTTTGGCAAAAAAGTCATTTTTTTACCCTAACTTTTTAGAAAGTACAAATAAAACCCTAATATTGGGAAAAAATTAAATATAACCCTAAAATAATAGAAAAATTAATAGTTATATGATTCTATTAGTTTTTTTACTGACCTAGTATTTTTTTAATATTATTATATTACTTCTATGGGTCTTGCACTGCTATGTTAGATCTAACATGACAATGTGGGGCCAACTTTCTAAAAATATAATTTTATTAATTTTTTAACCTATTAGATCAATCATATTTAACATATTAACGTATTCAGAAAGTGAGACTACATACCATACATCAATGAAGGTAAAGTAAGATCTTATTAGAATGTCGGATTGATCAGGTTAGATTTGCTAAAAAGAGGGTTGATGTAATAGTTTTGAATAATATCACTACTACCTACACTCAAGAGATGGATACCACCAGAGAATATCTCATTGGCTTTGGCTTCCCCTACCATGTTTATAACTTTTTCTTGGTAGTCCCTATAGTAGTTCAATTGTTGGTTCAGAGAAACAGAAACCTGTAAAGTTCACAAGAACATGTTAGGACTTTTATTGACATTGATATGAGGGAAGAGAGAGAGCTCTTAACTTAGTTTTGACATATAACTAGGTAGTCCCATTATGAAGGCTAGAATCAGCTGAGGCGAAGTTAACTCCCATCAGGATTTTGCTTCCTTTGGAATCTTGGGGAAGATATGCAGGCAGGTATGAGGTGAAACCAAGGTACTCAGTTGTGGATGAGCCAACAAAATAACAGAAAACTCCATCAGACTAAAATGAGAAGAAAAATGAAGGGCTTTGTTCTTGGGGAAATGTTCTATTACTATTATTGTATTCAAGGACCTTTAGTTATGTGTTGATTGTTCTATGTGTTTGCTATCACGGTGGTTGAAATTTTTGTTAGTCGGAGACTGGAGAATATGAACAGTTATTAGAAAGCAGTTGGTAGTGGCTTGGAGTGCTAGTTCTACTAGTGTTGATGGAGGCAACTCTATGAGATGGAAGAAGCTATCACGTAGATGTGTTGTTAGGAGGTTTTAACATCCTCGTTAATGATGGTTATCCTACTCGCCTATAATTTATAGTAGGTGGTAGCTCCGATTTCTAGTCAATATGATTTAGGAATATAATGGTAGTGTGAAGCAGGAGACGTGGGAGTCACCAAGAAGACGTGCATAGCAGCATAATGGCTCATGGTTATGGGCATCAGTTCTGGCATCGAGTACCTAAAACTATAGGCTGACGACAACTGGAGATGGAGGTATGACTGAGAACTAGCAACTTGGTGAGTTGGTTGGGGGCTAGCATCATGTGTTCACAGTGTATGGGCAACGATAAGCATAGAGATGCAAGAGGCGGCTGGTGTTTGTGATCTGGGCCGTTGGCTAATTTGGTTATGTATTAACCTAATAATTTATTAAATACGGTGGTCTCATCAGTAAAAAATTAGTAAAATTTTTAAATTTTATCTTAAGAAAGCGATCCATAGTATGTGCATAGTGGGGACTTATAAACCGAGTAGTGGGGATCACAAGGGTCAATAACTGGATAATGGTGGCTACAATGGTTTTTAGCAATGTGGTTCTCAATGTAGTATGTGCATATGCTCCTCATGTATGTTCAGACAGACTACAAAAGAGTATATTCTGAGAAGCACCGGATGGGGTGATTCTACAAATCTCTAATACTGAGTAGATCACCCTAGGGGGTGATTTTAATTGGCATATAGGAGCAGATTCAGACTGATATATAGGGAACCATGGGGGCTTCGGATATGGTACTAGAAATTAGAGTGGGACTGCTCTATTGGAAATGGCCATAGTGTATGAGTTAGTAATAGTAAATTCCCTTTTTAAGAAAAATGAAGCGCATTTGGTGACGTTCCAAAATAGCACAAACAAGATGCAAATTGATTATTTCCTTATCAAGAAAAGTGCCAGATCATGGTACAAAGATTGCAAAGTACTTTCAGCCACATGCATTTCATCTCTACATAAATTGCTAGTTTTGGATTTAGGAATCAAGGGATGGAGATGACAGTCACTTACCACACAGTCTCGTAAAATTAGATGGTGGAGGCTAAAAGGGGATAAGGTGGAACAATTTAAGACTCAAGTTCGGTCTAATTCAACATGGTCTGTAAGTGGGGATGCAAATCGCATGTGGGAGGGCGTAGCCTTCGTAGTACGGACTACTGCCACAAAACACCTAGGGTATCCAAAGGGTCGGGAGAGGGCGGATGGAATCTTGGTGGTGGTCAGGCGAGGTTCAGGGGACAGCTAAGGCAAAAAAAGAGCTTTTAAAGATCTGCTAGCAAGTACAATAGAGGTAGAGCAAGAATTTAACAGAGTTTGGTATAGACTAGAAAAACAGAAGGCAAAGAAAACGATCTGTGACTAGAGAAGTATATGAGACTATATATAGGGACTTGGATACGTTAAAAGGAGCACAAAAGATTTTCAAGCAAGCACTAGCTAGGGCACATAGTACGAATGATTTCAACCAAGTTTGTTGTATAAGTGATGAAACAGTACAGGTACTCATAGAAGCCCAAGCCATTAAGAGGAGATGGAAGAGATACTTTTATGGCTTATTTAACGAAGAAATAGTAGGCAACATAGAGTTAGGCGAACCCTTCGTGTCGAGGCATGTTCTTACCAGACACACATGGGAAAGGGTTATGAGGGGTGAAATTACAAAG
Source organism: Erythroxylum gracilipes (assembly GCA_026413385.1). Classification (NCBI taxonomy): domain Eukaryota; kingdom Viridiplantae; phylum Streptophyta; class Magnoliopsida; order Malpighiales; family Erythroxylaceae; genus Erythroxylum; species Erythroxylum gracilipes. The sequence goes on along the minus strand of JANZLC010075174.1, from coordinate 3,360 downwards.
GCTCTATTAGGGATGGGAGAGGAAGGGCCATAGGGCTGGATGAGATCCCTATAGAGGTGTGGAAGCGGATAGGAGTTGTGGTTAGTTCAACTCTTTAATGTGATCCTAGAGTCAGCCAAAATGTCGAATGAATGGAGATTGAGTAGGTTGATCCCATTATACAAGGGTAAAGGGGACATCCAACAATGTCACAACTACAAAGGCATCAAACTATTAAGTCACACTATGAAGCTGTGGGAAAAGGTGATTGTAAAAAAGATCCAAAGAGCTACTTTTGTATCGGCCAACCAATTTGGATTTATGCTAAGGAGTTTCACGATAGAAGTAATGCATCTACTCCGTAGGCTCATAGAATGCTACATAGAACCAAAACGGGATTTGTATATAGTTTTTATTAATTTGGAGAAGGCGTATGACAGAGTTCCTAGAGAACTCTTATGAAGATGCTTGGAGGGAAATGGCATTCCTATGACCTATATAATGTAATTAGGGATATGTATGAAGGAGCATTGACTAGCACAAGGACGATAGGGGGCGACACAGAAGCGATTGGTATTAGGGTTGGACTACATGAAGGATCTGCTTTAAGCCCTTTTTTATTCACATTACTGTTAGATGAACTTACCAAACATATATAAGGAGAGGTACCTTGGTGTATGTTATTTGCTGACGATATTGTCCTAGTGGATAAGACTAAAGAGCGGGTCAATTCCAAGCTAGAATGTTAGAGAGATACATTAGAATCGAAAGGTTTTAGAATGAGCAGGTCTAAGACAGAATATTTATAATGCAAATTTTTGGGAAACCAGAGGGTACATGAGGTGGCAGTAGCAATTGGTACTGACGGCATACCACAAAGATCGAGTTTTAAATATCTCGGGTCCATCATTCAGAGTGATGGTAATATCGATGCTGATATAGTAGACCAAGATCAAATGGAGAAGTGCTTCAAGGATTTTATGTGACAAAAAGATTCCTTTAAAATTCAAAGGGAAGTTTTATGAAATGGTGATCTGTCTGACCATGTTATATGGGGCAGAGTGTTAGCCTGCCAAACGTAGACATACAACACAGTTGATAGTAGCAGAAATGCATATGATTCGGTGGATGTGTGACATTACCAAAAGAGATAGGGTCCAGAACTGTGTGATGAGAGAAAGAATACAGGTAGCTAGTGTTGCCAACAAGTTGAGAGAGACTAGACTTAAGTGCTTTGGGCATGTGCGCAGGAGGCCCTCTGATGCCTCGGTACGAAGCTGTGAGAGAATAACCCTTAGTAAATACAAGAGGAGAATGGGGAGGCCTTACAAGAACTAGCTGGATGTGATCAAGAAGGATTTTTCAGAGTTGGACCTTACTGAGGTAGTGGCTAGAAATAGAAAAGTATAGCAAGATCTGATAAGGGTAAAGGATTAACTTTTAAAGTTCGCCAAACAGCAGAGTAGTGATTCGGAGATGTTTCTCGCAATACGCAGATTATCGCGTAAGAAGTCCAACCTAACGTCCTTTCTCCCCTTTTCTAAGTGTAAGTCTTGGACAAGGCTTACGGGCATTCAACTTGGTATCCCAAGATAGGAGTATGGGGCCAGTAGGATTGGCATACCTTCAGGGTCTATAAGGAAGGACTTATAAAGTAATTAGAGATGAGGTGAGTAAGACTTTGCAGCTTATTAGGTACTTGAGGATCTAGACTCTGCCAGGCACACCCTGTTATTTTTACTTAGTTTTGTATTTAGTGTAAATTATTTTCACATAATAATTTTACATGCTAGTTTTAACTATTCTCTATGTAACCTGCATCATTCTTATATTGTCTCATTTGCATGTGGGTCTATCGGAAACAGCCTCTTTACTATACAAGGGTAAGGCTGCGTACTATCAGACCTCCCTATAATCTGCTTTATTGCGGGACTTCGAACTGGGTGTGATGATGATAATGATGATGATGAAGAAGAAGAAAGTGATAAATAGAAGCAAATAAACTAATATTAAAAATGTTCATATCATCGCTAACTTGGAAGAAGACTGACGACGTCATATAATCGTCAATTTTTTTTATTATTTTGCGGTTATATTTAAACATTTTCTAAATGTTAAGGTTTTATTTGTACTCTCTAAAACCTTAGGATTAAATTTATCAATTGATGAAAACCTCAGGATCAAAATGACCCTTTTATCAAAACTTTTCTTTAAACTTGAGATGAAAATTTAAGTCGCAAGATATAATGACAAAGGACTGTTAAGTCAAAATGACTTTACGTTAATGATTTTGATGAGGAACAAATAATAAAGATACAAAAACCAGACGAAAGCAAATTTGAAAAGATGTTGACACAACAATTTTATACTGGTTCACCCCAAATAGTGGGCTACGTCCTGTCCTCAGATATCTTTTTGAGATTTCACTATCTTTCAAAAACTTTACAAGTATTCTTTATTTCCGAGCCTCTTCAGGTCTCTTACAAGCAGTATTCTTTTACTCTTAGCCTCTGCAAGCTATCTGCACTACTTTTAACTGAAAGGTTTTTCGAGCTTTATTACAAAAAATAGCTCTAGATGTTTCACACAATAGTTTCTCTCAAGTATTTGATAATATCAGTAAGTTTGCAATCTTCAACTCCGACTCTTATTTACAGCCTTCGTCTTCAACTGCTTCTTGAAATTGCTTCTCGATTCTTGTTTCTTGTTTCTTTCAAGAAACGATTATTCAGTTGAGTTCTGTAACTAAATCAGACTGATTCGTGATTTGACGTGCTGTGCTTCTGTCTGATTTTTATATCGTCTGCTTTTCTTTTGTCTTCTTTTCATATCGTCTACTTTTTCTTTCATCTGGATTTTCCGCTCTCACTTCCGTCTGTTTTTGACTTTAGCTTTCATCTGCTTTTCAATTAGCTTTCGTCTGCTTTTGACTTTAGCTTCCGTCTGCTTTTTAATTAGCTTCTGTCTGCTTTTCACTTTAGCTTCCGTCTGTTTTTCATTTTAGCTTCCGTCTGCTTTTCACTTTAGCTTCCGTCTGCTTTTCAATTAGCTTCCGTCTACTTTTCACTTTAGCTTCCATCTGCTTTTCACTTTAGCTTCTGTCTGCTTTTCAATTAGCTTCCATCTGCTTTTCAATTAGCTACCGTATGCTTTTGACTTTAGCTTCCGTCTGCTTTTCAATTAGCTTCCGTCTGCTTTTCAATTAGCTTTCGTCTTCTTTCTTCATTTTGGTTTGTTATTATTTTTTCATCAAAATCATTAATCGTAAAGTCATTTTGACTTAACAATCTCCCCCTTTTTGATAATAACAAATACTCATATTAGTAAAATGAACATCATATACAGATTATAACCAAAATTACAAAGATAAGAACTTCAGAA
>JANZLC010075153.1:0-12621 GCA_026413385.1 Erythroxylum gracilipes | reverse complement strand
AACTAAATGGAAAATTAAAATAGGAGGTTTAGGAGGCATAATAAGATGACATAAAGTAGTAAAGAGAATGAAGACTGGACCCAAAAGTTGGTTGTAAGATAATTTTGGATTAAGAAATTGAATATGGCTTCATATGATTGATACTGTGACAAGATTAAGGATAAGAAACCCAAGAAATTGTCATAAGCATGCATTATACATAATTAGTATATATGAATGTGCATAAATGATTTCTAGTCATGAACAATAGTGATATGTGTTTGTATTAAATGCTATAGAGGAACCCATCGAGCGATCAATTCCAGATATTGCTGGGACATCGGGGCAATAAGCAATAAGGGAGACTTAGTAAGTAATTTAGATGATAACGTTTGTAAGAAATTTAGATGGTCTCTTTTTTAAGTAAATGTATGTTAGTGATCTTTGAGTATCTGTAAGTAATTCAGTAAGAAAGTTTCGATGGGTTTACTTTGACTATTTTGTTTACTATTGATTTTGCTCCATTAAATGATTTGCAAAGCTGTTAGTAATCTTTAGGATGCTCACATTTTATTTTTTTCTATTTAGTACTGAATCGAATTGTGTTTTATGATGCTCGGGTCAGTGAATGTCTGAAATATTTAAAGCATACCAATATGATTGACTAATTATTATGCACGTGAATTTAACTTATTTGGCTTTTATAACTGTCAAGTCCTATTTGTGGGTAAATAGGCATGCCCAGAAGGGTCTGTAGCTACTTTTAGACTTCGGTGTTAGGACTTCTGTCTATTCAGGACACTTCGGTTTCAGGACTTCGGTCTCTTCTGGACACTTCGTGTCGGGACTTCGGTCTCTTTTGGACACTTCGTTGTCAGGACTTCGATCTCTTCTGGACATTTCAGTGTCGGGACTTTGGTCTTTTCAGGACCCTTCAGTGTCTGGACATCGGTCTCTTCAGGACACTTCGGTGTTAGGACTTTGGTCTCTTTAGGACACTTTGGTATCGGGACTTCGGTGTCTTCTTTTTAGTGATGCCAATCATGGTATCTTCTATATAAGTCCTATTACACACTTCCATTCATTGATTTACACTCTGATTCGTTTTGTATTTTAATTTATGATAAGATAAGATTTTATATATGGTAAATCTGAAATTTTGATCTGATGGGTTAAATATAGTTTAGTTATTACTCACTAAGCTATATGTTTAGCATGATGGATTTGTCCCATGTAGGTTCAGATATAAGGACGTAAGGACTAGGATAAGTCAACCGTAATGGGCAAAGGATTCTGAAATTTGTCATGTTTAAAATATATTTTGAGTTTGTTTTTGGACTTGTATCTGATTTATGAGACTCTTGAATTTTGTTTCAAGGTTTGTAATAACCTTAATTCAAGCTGGTTTCTGAAAGTATGATATATTATGTATGTTTGTTGAGATTCTGGAAATGCATGTATAAAGTGTTTCGTGTGTTTTGGAATGTTTATTGTTGAATGTTATGCTTCTGTGAAATGTTTCGCATTGTTTTGTTTGTCCTATTTTACGTGGCGCTCGCAATATCCTCCCTGTGGGTATTAGGGTGTCACATCTTTTTAGTATCAGAGCATGGTTTAGGCGATTCTGGTTTATCCAGCGCTTAACTCTTGCTTATACTTATGTGTAAAAGTTGTGTCTAGCCTAATACGGTTGTCCCATTTTTGTTTCCAGAATTAACGATGGAGAGATTGCACGAAACCGTTGACTAAGTTACTGAGAGCAATTATGTTGAGCAAACTCGTCAATCGATATCTGGACCCTCAGGGGTCAATCGAGGTGAAGCTGAGGTGCCACCTCCTCTTCCAGCTTAGGGAGAGGCTTTGGTGCAGACTAATCGGAAAATTGAAAGGCAAGACATGATCATAAGAGAATGGAATCAACGTAGGAGCTTTGCTAGAGGAGGTCAGTCCTCGAGAAAATGAAGTCGAGAAAGTACTTTCTCTGCACCAGAAGTTACCCAAAGATTTAGGACTAGGGGAAAATGACAAAACTTTCCCTTATCAATTGTTTCTGGTAGGGATTCCTCTAGAGGCTGAGGTTATGGTGCCCTGAAGTGCCCTCATTGCTCTATACAACATTGGGTTATTTGTAGGAGGGCTACGGGGGCATATTTTCGCTATGGCAGTACTGAGCATCAGTTAGCTAGTTGCCCTTTCGGACAGTCTCAGATGTCACAAGCCAGTAGGGAGGTCTTTCATGCATCTACTAGGAATAGAGGACATGGTAAAAGACGAGGAGGATTTGGTCAGCACATACCTAATCTGGGTACTCAATTAGAAACTGTGGATAGACCAGCTGTGCTTTCTTCTTTGGCTTGAGCTTATGTATTGAAAGCTTATGAGGATCAAGACGCACTTGAAGTCAGTACTAATATTGTTTCTCTTTTTGATTTTGACATGCATGCACTGATTGATCCTAGATCCACTCATATATATATATCTGTTCTGGAAAAATGTTTGATATGAAGATATCAATAGATCAGTTAGAATATGACATTCACGTAACCAGTCCTCTGGGTAGTAATGTGTTGGTTAATCTAGTGTTTAGGAATTGTCCTATTAAGATACAAGAAATGAATATGTAGCAGATCTGATCAGATAGTCATTTAATGAATTTGATTTGATTCTGGATATGGATTGGTTATCCAAGCATCAGGAAGTAGTTAATTGTCATGTTAAGATAGTTATGCTTAGGAAGCTGATCAATCTATAATAATATTGCATGGCATCTGCACTATTTCGTTAGCTAGTGTGATATTTGCTATGTAAGCCTGGAGGCTCCTTAAAAAGGGATATGAGATTAGTATTATGTTATGGTGGTACACCCTTCAATTGATATGGAAGGAAATGCATTTTCATGGATTTGGTGGAGAAAAAGAATAGAGATGTAAGTAAAAGAAATGGGATTTAAAAAGTAAATTATCTTGAGAGGTTAAACTTGGAACCAAAATGGTTATTTAGGTATCACGTTGGAAAGTTTGTGATTCAATACAATGTTATAACATTGGTTTGTTATTAGGATTTCGTAATGGTCACGTTCCATAAATTTTTGAATTGATTGAGATCATATTCAAGTAAGACGAAGCAGAAGATAGCAATATATGTAAGAAACCCTCAAGAATAAGTTGATTACTTATTATGAATGTACATCTGATAAAGTGGTTGCTTTGGTAAATGATGTTGCGATTATATATGTAATATATGTCTGGATATGAATGAATGAATATTGAATAAGAATGAATAAATGAGTATTGAACGAATCATATGTGAATATTGGAGTTGGATAGGTATGAGATTCAGATAGAGGAAGCTGAATATATTACTGAGAGTGCATCGATATCAGGCAATTAAATAGAGTCACAATGAATAACAAGTATCCGTTGCTGAAAATTGAAGACTTAATTGATCAGTTGATTGATGCAGGATGGAAAGGAAGTTGTTTATGCCTCTAGGCAACTAAAGTCACATGAACATAATTACCTTACTCATGATCTAGAATTTGCAACAGTAGGGTTTGCCCTAAATAAATAAATAAATAAATTTGGCCGCACTACTTGTATGGTAAAAAATGTAGAATTTTCATATATCATAAAATTCCGAAGTACTCACCTAGAAGGAACTTAATATGAGATAATGACGTTGGTTAGAATTGTTTAAAGACTATGATTATATTATGGATTATCATCCGAGTAAAGCTAACATTGTAGCTGATGCCCTGAGTCGGAAGACCATTTCGGCATTATCACTTAAGCAGAGTGAATGGAGTCTGGTGTCTGATGGAGCTTTGATAGCTCAATTAAAAGTTGGGCCTACTTTGATACAAGAGATATGTGATGCTTAGAGAACTAATGATAAGTTACAACAACAGTTATTAGACTGAAATTGTGTGGTAGAAAGTGTATGGTAGAAAGTGTAGAACTCTGGTATCTTAGAATGAGTTTAGTGAAAGTAAGATGATCAAGCCTGAAATTGTGAAAGATACTGAAGAGAAGATTCAAATTATTCAACAAAGGTCAAAAACTGCCAGTGATAGGCAGAAGTCTTATGCTAACCTAAAAAGGAGAGATATTGAGTATCAAGTAGGCGATAAGGTGTTCCTGAAAGTGTCACCGTGCAAGAATGTACTTCGATTTGATAAAAAGGGTAAACTTAGTCCACGTTACATTGGTCCTTATGAAGTACTGAAAAGAATTAGACAAGTAGCTTATCAGTTGGCTTTGCCTGAAGAATTGGCCAGGCTACATGATGTATTTCATATTTCAATGCTAAGAAGATATCGATCTGATGTGACACATAAAATTTCAATGCAAGAAATTAAGGTACAATCGGATTTGTCGTTTAAAGAAAGGCCATTTTCTATCTTAGCCAAAGAAGTTAAACAACTCAAGAACAAGTCAGTGCCTTTAGTAAAAGTACTCTGGCAACATCATGAATTTGAGGAAGCACATGGGAACCACAAGAAACTATGAAAGCTCAGTATCCGTAACTATTCAAATAAGGTAAATTTCGAGGAAGAAATTTCTTAAGGAGGGAAGAATAGTAACGCCCCAAGTTAAGGGTTAGGAAAATTGAAGAATTTTAGTGCACTATTTGTCAACACATACAAATTATTGTGCATGCATTCGTTTACCTATTTCAGGTAAAATGGATTTATCAAATGTGAATAAATTATGGAAAATTTATTCAGAGACTATTTGTATTATTTCAAAAATTTTAGGAAATTTAGGAATTTTTTTGAAAATTTTGAGACCTTAGGAAAAGTAGACCAATGATGTTTTGTCATGTAGCAGCATTGTATGAATGACAAATGGCCCACATGCAATGGGACCACGCGTCAATGGGTTAATGAAGCACATATCACAGGTTGTGTAAGGCAAAGTTACTAAAGCTCTTTGTTGTTTACATTTTCGGATTTGTTAGGTCTTCACCAAAAGTTACTGAGCCTTCTTCACCGAAATATTGGTTTTGATTCTTATATCAGTATAATACCTTGCAACACAAATAAATTAGTCCGGCTATTAGTTTGTTTCTTATTAGTCTTGCTTCTACAACCATCACTGAACCCTATTCTTCATCACTCTCACTATTGAAGAATTACAGAAAAATCAAGTAAATGATATTCTAACTCTCTGAGTTCTGTGAATGTTTCGAATGATATGTTGTGTTGGAAATGAATTCATACATGAGTTGGATGACATTTTATGTTGGAAATATATACATGCATGAGTTATGTATGAAGCAAACTCGGTGACAGTGATGAGAAAGATGAGTTGATAAAAATGTATAGTGGATTGTGTAGGAAGGGAAATACCGATTGCATGTAGTTTAAAGAAAAACTTAGTGAAGTAGCCCATTGTAGAAAATGAGGTGGGTGAGCCCATTGCAGAAAATGAGGTGGGTGAGAAGGATAGCTTCAGCGATGTTAAGAATATGTTAAGCGAGATTTAGTGAAATTGAAGATATGTAGAAAAATGTAAAGTACAGTAGAGAGAGAGAGTTAAAAATGGTGAAATACGTGTATGTATCGGTTTTTAGTGTTTGACTAGAAACTTAATTTTTGAGTTATGTTTTTGAATGAGTTTAGATGATAAAGAAGTGAAATAAAATAGTAAAGGTAAGTATATAAGTTAGTGATGAAGGATTAAGAAGAAGAGAGGAAGAAGATGATTAAAACGCAGTAAGGTTCGTTGCAGCCAACCTGAAGGATTTCATTTCTGTGGAAGTCTACTACGACCAACTCTTGGGTTCGCCGCAACAAACTTTTAAGAAAATTGCGAGGAATTTTGCTATCTGGATAATTCGTCGCGGCCAACTTTTGGCTTGTTGCGTTTCCTGACAACTTGATCATGCTTCAGTATTTTGGGCATAACATTCTCTGTAGTTATCCGAATTGATTGATTTTTGATTTGGATTAAACTATAGACATATAACTACAATTTGTATAAAGAAATAGAGTTCTAATTCCATAGTAAAGTTTCCTTACAGTTGATCATGCTTCAGTATTTTTAGCATAACTTTCTCTGTAGTTATACGAATTAAGTGATTTTTGATTTAGATTAAACTATAGACATATGGCTACAATTTGTATAAAGAAATAGAGTTCTAATTCCACCTCTAAAAATATCATAATATGATTGAAAGTTTAGATAAGAATTCTGTTGAAGCTTAAGAACATTCATTAATCATTTGGGAATAACTTTCAGTATACTGAACCAAATTGGATAAACTTGGTATCATTGGAAACCTATGAAAAAAGGGGAAAATTTCTAGGAGGAATTATTACCTAATTACCTAACCTTACTGATGAGAATAATTGAACAATATGGACTTAAAAGTTGGTTGTGAGATAATTCTAGGCTGAGAAAATGAGTATAGTTTCATATGATTAATACTATGATAAGATTAAGGATAAGAAACCTTAGAAATTTTCATGAGCATGCATTATGCATGAACAGTATATATGAATGTGCATAAATGATTTCTAATCATGCACAATAGTGATGTGTGTTTGTATTAAATGCTATAGAGGAACCCATCGAGCGACCTATTCTAGATATTGCTGGGACATCGAGGCAATGAGTAATAAGGGAGACTTAGTAAGTAATTTAGACGGTAAATTTTGTAAAAAATTTAGATGGTCTCTTTTGTAAGTAAATGTATGCTAGTGATCTTTGAGTATCTGTAAGTAATTCAGTAAGAAAGTTTTCATGGTTTTGCTTTGACTGTTTTGTTTACTATTGACTTTGCTCTATTAAATGATTTGCAAAGCTGTCAGTAATCTTTAGGATGCTCACATTTTATTTTGTTCTATTTAGTACTGAATTGAATTGTGTTTTATGGTGACTGTGTTTTAAGCCTCAGGTAAGTGAATGTCTGAAATATTTAAAGCATACTAATATGGTTGATTAATTATTATGCATGTGAATTTAACTTGTTTGGTTTTTATAACTGTCAAGTCCTAGTTGTGGGTAAATAAGAATACCTAGAAGGGTCTGCAGTTGCTTCTAGACACTTCGGTGTCGGGACTTTGTTCCCTTCTTGACACTTTGGTGTCGGGACTTCAGTCTCTTCAGGACACTTCGGTTTTCAGACTTCGGCCTCTTCTGGACACTTTAGTGTCAAGACTTCGGTCTCTTCAGGACACTTCGGTGTCGGGAATTCGGTTTCGGGAATTTGGTCTCTTCTGGACACTTTATTGTCAAAACTTTGGTCTCTTCAGGACACTTCGGTATCGGGACTTCGGTCTCTTCAGGACACTTCAGTGTGGGGACTTCGATCTCTTCAAGACACTTCGGTGTGGGGACTTCGGTCTCTTCTGGACACTTTGGTGTCGGGACATCAGTCTCTTCCAGACACTTCGGTGTTGAGACTTCGTTCTCTTATGTTTAGTAATGCCAATCATGGTATCTGCTATATAAATCCCATTACCCACTTCTATTCATGAATTTACAGTATGATTTGTTTTGCATTTTGATTTATGATAAGATAAGATTTGATATGAGGTAAACCTGAAATTTTGATATGATAGGTTAAACATAGTTTAGTTATTACTCACTAAGCTATATGCTTAGCATGGTAGATTTGCCCCGTGTAGGTTCAGAGAGAAGGACGTAAGGACTGGGATAAGTCAACCGCAATAGCCAAAGGAATCTAAACTTTGTCATGTTTAAAATGTATTTTTGAGTTTGTTTTTAGACTAGTATCTGATGTTTGCGACTCTTGAATTTTTGTTTCAAGGTTTGTAATAACCTTAATTCAGACTGGTTTCTAAAAGTATGATATGTGATGTATGTTTGTTGAGATTTTGGAAATGCATGTATAAAGTGTTTCTTGTGTTTTGGAATGTTTATTGTTGAATGTTATGCTTCCGTGAAATCTTTCGCACTGTTTTGTTTGTCCGGTTTTACGTGGACATGGTAGCTTGCCATTATTGGTCCTTGATAGCCTAACTAACACAAGTTGGTTCTAAACTATAAGGGATAGAGTGTTTAGTTACTATACAAATGTTTGGGTTTAAAAATGTGACTTTGTAATCAAGTGACCATAAGCATATAGATGGGAATTTGGTACATCTTATAGTTACTCGTCCTAACGTAGTTTATATAGTTTACATTGTGAGTCAGTTTATCACAACTCCTTAAACCACTTCATATTATGCATACTATGTTAGAAGTACTCTTATCTCATGGTATCCAATTCTCATCATCCTCCTCTTTGAAGCTTCGTGTATAGTTTGATGCTAATTAGGTTAGAGATCCTATTGATTGATGCTTCACATAAAAATTTTGTTTCTCTCTTAGTGATTTTCTTATCTTATGGAGAAGTAAGAAATGAATATTTGTAGCTTATTCGAATATTGAAGCCGAATATTGAGGACTTGCTGGCACTACTTTTAAACTCATATGGTTATATTGACTATTACAAGATATGAGAATTGAAGAACATTTCTCAACTGCTACTATTTATTGTAATAATCTTAGTGTATTTAAATTGCTTATAATAGCCTATTTCATGAGTGAACCAAACATATTGAGAACAATTGTCACTTTATTCATCATTATCTTCAACAAAAAACCATTTCAATTTTCTTTGTATCCACCTGTGATCAGATAGGTGATATTTTTACCAAAACTAAATTACTAACTTAGTGTAATGAATTAGTTAACAAACTTATCTTTAAATTTACTATCTTGAATTTAAGGGGCACTACAACAAAAAGTGGTCTAGGCAACACTAAATTTGTAACATTTTAAAGTGTGTTGCTTAAAAATAATATAACGCAACAGTTTTTAAAAGATTTCCTTTAGTAATATTAATAGGCAACACTAATAGTAATTTGTTGCCATATATTTAAAAAGGCAACAAAATTAAAGTAATGTTGCTGTAAAATTTTATATAAGGAAAAATTAAATATGTTGCAACTTTAAACAATAATTAAGGGCTATAATAATTAGCATCAAACTCAAACCTAGTTAGGCTGAGGCCCGACCTGAGCCCAAACACAATCGAGTATAACCAAACTTGGTTAAATATATTATTTAATTATTTAAATAAAATTTTAAATTTTAGATCAAGATGCACCTGATAATCCGAGCTTGACCTAAAACCTAAATATATTTTAAAACTAAAGATAGCCTAAAATCTAGTTAACTCAAGTCAAATCAAGAAAAATTAAACCGAAATGGGTACTTTTGTCATAAGTGATAACAATTAAATTATATTATTATATATTACGTTATTTATATTTATTTTACTCTTTATAATATTGGGAAAAAAGATATATCATACGAAGAGAATATCATACATACGAAGGTATAATTCCTTTTGGACTTTTCACCTTTTGTCTGATATAATACGAAGGTGCCAATCCTTCAAGACTTTTCACCTTCCCTCTGCTCTTCATACGAAGTTATGGATGCCAGCAAGAGTTGCTGTTGGTTTAGCATTCAAGTGTAGTGTCTGCGTTCAGGTGTTATTGGTGATCCCTTCGTTCACTTCAGGTGTTGCTGGTGCTTCGTTCACGTCAAGTGCTGTTGGTTTTAAGTTGTTCACATACAGATGTTGCACCGGTGCTTAGTTTATGTCGTTCACGTCAGATGCCCTAGTGCTTGGTTTCACGTCGTTCACGTATAGGTGTTGCATTGGTGCTTGGTTAATGTCATTCACATACAGGTGCATTGTCTACTTCTCTGAAGCTCATGCACAAACACTATTTGGAAAGCATTAATGCCAATATTTATTCCAAAAAATTTGTTTGCGTGTTGTCACGTAGGTGTAAAGATAAACCAGTAAATTAAGTTATGTTTTAAACCATTATTTGCTTAAGAGATGTAAATGTATATATGAGGATTTTAGTTGAGAACTTGGTGGAAACTAAATCAACAGAAATAAATTAAGTTGCATAAAGAGTTAGGACTTGTTAGTAATGTATGGTTGCTTTTATCTTCGGGTTTATCTTACTGGTATATACGACTTGTGATCAATATCCTAAGGACTTGAATAATCTGCACCTGTAAAACTTGTGATAAATATCAATATCAATTTTCTTTTATAGTCCCACATTGAAGAAGTGCAAAAGGAAAATGATAGTGAAAAGCTTGATAAAGTTGTGGCTGATTTGGGGTTGATAAGGCTTAGCCATAATAAACTTTTTGGAAGAGATGTGAAAGTATCTACCGTAAAAGAAAAAAAGGTGATTTGTTCATAAAAAGAACCGAATCATTTTTCTAGAAATTAAAAATTCATTCAATATAAAAGAGAAGTTACAAAACAGGGGGAGGATCTCTCCCACATGAGAGAAACCCTCTTAAAACACTGGTTCCAGAAAAATACAAAAACGACAATGTCTCATCCCAACATTTAATGACACTACGTATTCAATAAGGGTAAAACTAACTTGCCCTTTCTCAAATCTTCGCTTCATTTCTCAATTTAGGAAGGGTGATGGTTTCGGCTAATCGATTGAAGGTTTCTGCTACTCCCACTCAGGTCTTCATATAAGAACCCAATGCACGTATCAAAACTCAACAATAAAACTCTATGATTGTTTAGGGCATGGCTAATCTGAGTTCATCTCATCGGGATTTGATTTTTCTTAAAGGACTTCAGAGACTAGCCAGAGAGGAGATCTCATCTACGAAAAAGGTACATTGTTCAAAGATTTTGAAAGCTTCCTTTCTTTTTCCTTGAAACCTCTACTGATTAAACATTAATCCGTTAATGACAAGGATTTGGATAAATAGCATGGATCTTCAAGTAATGCTCAACCCAAAAAGGAGAAGATCTTAGTAATTCCAAGTGAGTCCAGATTTGAACAAATCTCATTTGTTCCTTAGAAATTGTGAAAGAATAATCTGCTTGTCTAAAGCATGAGAACTATTGTGAAAACTATTTTTGGACTTCATTTCTGTATATTTGAACTAAGTAACAAGAACTTAGGAGAGATCTAATAGGGTTAGGGTTATATTCTCCATTCAAGGGTCATTCTCCTACTGCAGTATGATCAGTTGCTCCCTTATGCTAGTAATAGTGAGTTCTATAAAAGGTATTAGAAAAGTAAATTTATCTTTAATTCCTTTCATTCTAGATTACTTGAAAACATGTAGCCACCGAGAGTAATATAATAGCCTTATCATATTTAGAAATATGCAAATTAGGTAATTCCTAATGGATATCTGTGAGTCTTCCATAGATTAAAACCAGGGGTACATAGAGTAGAAATTTTTGCCCAAACTTCTCTGGAGAAGACACATTCAAAGAAGAGGTGATCTCTAGTTTTATCATGTAGATTGCATAGGATACATAACTTAGAGGAGGTTAGGAATTTCAGCCTATCCAAGGTACTAAGTCTGTCCCACATTGCTAGCTAGAGCAGAAAACTAACATTAGGTCTAAGGACCTTGTTCCAGAATAGTGCATCCCATCCTACTTGATTTATAGACCCTCCCTCATCTTTTTGACTTCCTTAACAGTAATCTCAGAGGCAGGAATACCCTTCCATAGGTAGATATCTCTCTCCCCATGGCTTATAAATTGAGGAAAGTGCATATTTCTAGTCTCATCTGAAGAAAGGGACCAGTCCTCATTCCTAACTATTTATTGGAGCTTAGTATCCTTAGGGAATAGATTTAATAGGGATTTTACCATATGATTTTGTATTAAAGGTCCATTCCCTGTCCAGTTGTCATACTATAAGGAAATTCTTTCCCTTGCCCCTATTTGGCAAGTAATGTGTTGGTACATCTCCTCCCTCATTCTAAGAAGTTGGTTAAAAACCAGGTGTAGCTATCTTTGGTTTTTAGAGCCCAAAAACTCCCTCCTTTTAATAAATACAAGTGAATCCATATAGTCCACACAGATTGTTTTTCACTTAGGATTCTCCAAATCCTCTTGGACATAAAAAATCTGTTTTTATTGGAAATTGATTCCAGTCCTAATCCTCCTTCCTCTCTCGGTTGATAGATTTTCTTCCAACTAACTTTGTCCATTCCTTTCTCACCATTCCCTTTCCCCCATAGAAATTGCTTCATCAGTTTTTCTACTATTTTAATTAGTCTTTTAGAAATAAAAAGATATGAATACCAGTAAGTATTCATAGATAAAATTACCGACTTCAGTAGCTGAAGTTTCCCTCTATAGGATAGTGCTCTATTGGTCCACTTTAATCTTTTCTGGATCTTTTCAATCAAAGGAATACATTCACAACACCTAAGCCTCCTTGATGAGATATAAATCCCCAAGTAGAGGAGAGGAGGATCTTTAGTTTCCATACCCGTAGCTTGAGATAGGACATTTAAGAGCTGAGACTTTTGGAGAGAATGAAATAGCTCTTGTGTAGGTTAACACACAGACCTGACAACTCTTTAAATAAATTGAGAGTTCTCATCAGAAGAGAGACTAAATGAACATTCGCCGCAACGAGTTCAAACATTCGCCGCAGCGAAGCTCCATTTTTGCTCTATTCGCCGCAGCGAACTCATAAATTCGTCACAGCGAATAGTGGTGAATTTCAGCCTTGTTTTTATACGTTGTCGTTTTAGTGAGCTAATTTAGGAGAACTTCTTTTGTGCATGCCCCGTAGACTTAGGTTAGTTCATTTTCAAC
>JANZLC010075136.1:0-12622 GCA_026413385.1 Erythroxylum gracilipes | reverse complement strand
AGTATTAGTATTAATAATAATAATAATAATAATAATAATAATAATAATAATAATAATAATAATAATAATAATAACTATGACATTAAAATCCATTTGACAGCACTTATGATACTACATTTTATGACACTATGCAAAGTAAATAAGAGTCCAATTGAAAATTTTAATTTATTGTAAGTATAGAGATTAATTTCATTAACTCTTGTTTTTAGT
The DNA here is from genome assembly GCA_026413385.1 of Erythroxylum gracilipes. Lineage (NCBI taxonomy): Eukaryota > Viridiplantae > Streptophyta > Magnoliopsida > Malpighiales > Erythroxylaceae > Erythroxylum > Erythroxylum gracilipes. Next base: position 12,412 of record JANZLC010075136.1, on the reverse strand, counting down.
TTCATTGATAGAGAATCATATAGGCTGATCAAAATTTTTAATAAATCAATTGTTATGCTAAAAATTAATTATTCAAAATAAAAAATAAAAAATAAACTAACTGTATACTTATTATTGTCGAGAAAAATTTTAAAATTTTAATTTATTAATATTTATATATCTATGTCAATAAAATTAAAGACAAGAGTTGACGGTCAAACATATTTACAATAAATTAAATTTTATGATATTTAATTAATATATTTACATAATCTTATAAAATTGAATAAGATTTATAGGACTTAAAATATAATTTATGTGAAACATTTCATTATGCATTATTAAAAAGTCAATCTAAAACATATTAAATTAAAATTACTTGGGTTCAAAACGCCGGCTTGAGTTAAATTCATGAGTTTAGTGAATGATTTAATCAAAATAAGTGTCTAAAATTGTAGGATTGTCATACCGTCAGAGTCTCTAAGCAACGACCCCTAATTTAACTTGCGACAAGAAGAGCCGGACTTTGCAGCTTATCAGGTACTAATAGATCTAGACACCATCAGGTATATTATTTGGTTACATTTTATATTTTATTTATTTAGGTATTTATTGTAATTTTATTTACATAATTATTTAGCGTGCTAGTTTTACTTATTTATTATTTAACCTACATCATTTTTTTATTGTCACATCTATATGTGAGTCTATCGGAAACAACTTTTTTAATATATAAGGGTAAGACTGCATACTATTAGACTTTCTCAGACCTCACTTTATTACAAAACTTTAGACTGAGTGTGATAATGATGAAGTGATACGCAAATTACCATCTCAATGTAAAATAATTATTTAATTAGTTGGAATTTTATAAAAAAAAATTGTGACAATCAGAATTACTTGGGCCAATGCGAGTCCATAATTGTTCAAGAAATCCAGAACCGTTATAGCCCGTTGAAGCTTGTAAGATACCATAGAAATCAAGCTATGAAGTTATAATAAAAAAAATTACACTTACATAATAATAATGCATTATTATTTTGGTTTTGTCTATTGATACACGTAATTTTAGATTTGGGTATTTTTAATGAATCAATTTATAGGTTAAGCCTAAGTCCAAACTTATTTGAAACTTAATTCTTTAAGCAAAATGACCGGATGTAGTAAAAAAAAGTTATTTTATAATTTTAATTTGACGGGACTAACTCATAGATTAGCCCATTACTGTCCAATCTGTATCTATTCCTATTTTCTTTGTTAAGTTGCAATTATTGAGTTTTTTTTCCTGAAAAGTGTACTTAAAATAAAGTAATTTTCTCATTTTCATCCATTAAAAATATAATTGTTTGAAAATTCTGTTTTGAACTACCAATAATATGATTATAAGCTATTAAATAGTAAAATAAAGGAAAGGAAGCTTAAAGCACTCTTCATATTATAAAGAAATCTGACAATATTATTTATGTGGAACATATTTGGAGAATCAACTGCACAAAAAGTCACAAAGTCTAACGAGCACCAATTCATGAAATTGTTTGATCTCAATTCTGAAGGTGAAACATATGCTTTTATTTGAACCTGAACGTGTCAATCTTTGTTTTCTTCACAAGCAACTGACTCTAACCGAAAAATTCAAAAATTCAATCAGTTCCGTTGCATCAACTTTTGAACTGCCTAATTTTTTTGTTTAATTTTTAACTTTTATTTTTAAAAGTTGATCAATTTATTAATTAATCGTTAATTTTTATTAATTATTAAATTATTTTAAATTAAAATAAGTCGATAACAATATTTTTTTAATTAAACTTCAAATTCTTTATTATTTTAATCATATTTTAAATTTTTTAATTTTATTCAATATTTAGCTGACGTTTTAATACCGATTAAATCTTTTAAACCTTAAACTTCTTATCTTAACGGTTTAACTTCTTATTCGGTTTTTAAAAAATGAATAAAAACATATAAAAAGATTAAACCGTTAGTAATAATAGCATTTAGCAAACAGAAAGCGCTATTAAATGCTAAATGATATGTAAATATATATGAACTGCAATAAGCTATAGCGCTTAATTATCATTAAACAATTTGTAGAACTATCAAAACTTGAGTTCTTAGACTAAATTAATTTTTAATTAATTTATTTATTTATTTTATATGTCAAGTTGATTTATAGAGATTATACTGTATATAATATATAATAGTACGAACACAGTATGTAAAGTGCTCCTTCGGGTGCAAGTGGAATGAGTCTAACAGGAGTACGACGTGTATTTACAGTAGAGTACGTTTAGATAAAAGACAAAAAAGAGTAGTCAACGTCCCAATCTCAGATATTTTAATCTTATGAACTTATTGATATATGGATAAATCATTGTCTGCTGTATCTGAAATCAAAAGAGTTTGATTCTAATGTATATCATTGCCGAAAAATTCATAGATTCTTAGTTACTAGAGCTGCAATTACAGAAAATTCCATAACCAACAGAGATCAAAGCAAGAAAATACAAGAGGGTCATCACCATTTTTTAAGTAAAAACACCAGTAAGCTTAATGATCATTAATGGTTCCAAATAATGAGCTCTTCGATGTCCTGACGAACTGATTTTCAGAAGCTGAAACCATATTGCTAATTGCACTAACAAAGCACTTCCTGAAATCAGAGTTCCTTTTTTTCGGTCGTAAATATTCACTGATATATATCAGGAAGCATTGTTCAGAATATGTCAGGTCCACAGCTTCCCAAGATTGTTAATCAACTTGACAGCAGCATGGTTAGTATTTATATAAACCAAGTTTTGCCCATTAATCTTGGTCAACTCCAACCTAAATGTGACGAATTAGAAGATCAGGAGCCTGGAAGAGAGACCTCAGGAGTTTTGTGTCTACATAGCACTGATGCAGATTTTATTCTGTGTTCTACTACTTGTATCAAAAGTTGATTTTTGGTTTTGTTTCGAGTTCGTCAGGGGAAAAAAGTAGCTTAATGTCCAAACTATGCCAATCAAAATAATGTCCAAACAATTATGAGAAGAAATACAAAGCTGTAGGTTGATCACCAGGACCAAGTGTCAATACACAAACTCAAGCTGATAAACAAATTCCAAAGATTCAAGAATGGAAATCAAATTGATTTCTTTTTAAGTTGGCCAAAATGTTGAATTTTTAGAAATGGAAAGCTACAAATCGATGAAGCTGTTTATTCTCAACTTTGATGTATATACTTTTGTATGAGCTATTCTTCAACAATCTCAAATATTGTCCACTTTTTCCTTGTCAATATGCTGAATGCACCCAATCTCATAATTAGAGCCTTGATGCTTAATATATCCACCAAGATTCGTTTTGCTCTGAGTGACTCATTAGTTCGAGCTGAAAAAGAAGAGGCAATTTCACTCATCATTGTCAAACTGACCAACTTTTAGTTAAGAAAGTAGATAAACAGTAATTGGAAATTAAAGAAGCTCCAATTCTGAGGTGAAAATTGCAGAAGGTAAAACTAATTCAAAGCTGTGAAAGAAGCAACAAGCACAAATGACAAACACATAATGCCAAATGGTGATGAATGATGATATATATAGCCAGATGGATTTTATAGGGAAGCAGGTAGAAATAACATACTAATATCAGTAATAATTTAAGGAGTCCAGAAGGCTAATGTTGTCTCTTTATACGGATCTCTTCTTTGGCATTCTTTCTATTGTTGTTTTCTACTTTGGCTCTTACTCCTTTGTTTCTACTGCTTTGCTTTCCTTCCTATTCCAATCCACCAAAATAGCTAAGTCAGGACAGATATAATATCAATACATTGCCTTTTCAACTTGTTTTTTAATCTTTTTAATTAATACCCCACTAATGAATTATTAAGGTTAATTATAATTTTATTTTTTTATTTTTTTTATTCCAATCTACATATTTTCATGATAATTAGACAATATGAAAAAATCCATTAGTCATCATAAATGATAAGGTTGTAAGCATTTACCGACAAACACAGGAGTATGAAGAGCAAGCAGATGACTGTTTCTTCTTGGAAACAAGACAAACAGGCACAACTACTGAGGTCTACTGTTAATCTGATAATATTTGATTTTAATATGGTAAGGAATTATATTCTTAGAATGATGTTATTATCAAAGAATTCTAATTCAACATTTTTTTAGTAGGAATGGATGGACCTTGGTCTTTGATTGAGGTTGGCAATGGAATTTCTTCTTCTTTTTGTCTGCTATCTAAACGTCACCCTCCTTCACCACCTATTATTAGCAGCCTCTCCTCCCAACATCAGCCACCATCATTGCAGAAACATGTCAAATTTTGTTCATGATTTCGATGATGATGAACAGTTTCAAAGCTCCATCCTTTCTCAGTCCTCTAATGGCAGTCCCAACCCTCTCGAGAATGGCATTGCTGGGTCAAATCCTACCTCCTCAAAAAGGAAAAGGAACCTCCCAGGCAATCCAGGCAAGCAAATACACCCATTTCTTGTTTATATTTATACCTCAAAGTGAGTGTCAAACCTGGAGTAGAAGCATATGTAGCAAATTCGAGTAATCTGCTAATATGACTGTTGAACTGATAAGCCTGGATTAGCTAATGAGACTATTCGTGCAGCTACCCTTCATGTTCTACAAGCTTGTTCTTGATCATTCTGTCATATCTATCTAGGCTGGATTTCTCAGCTATCCAAAAACTAATCATCAAATCATTAGTTTATGATATAAATATATATAGTTAGGGAGGAAGAAGTATTGTTGTGAAGTCAACGGCAGATGCTACTCACTTTCAAATTTTAACTATAAGATTTCTCAAACTATATTTTAGTACTTTCGGGCAAACCCTTTTGCATGCAATTCATGATGCACCCTAGAGAATTGATCATTGCTAAAAAGAACACACAAGCACCTTATTCTGCACTTTCTTTAATCAAGAAAGTAAAAAAGTTGCGAAGTTTGGCCAAGCCATCACCAATCCTGTAGTCAATTGTAGTTTGCAAGCTAAAGTTTATAACTAGCTCTATCAGACATACAAGCTTCAAAGATTAGTTGAATGTGAAAAACTGACTTCTTCGCCAACCTTAATTACCATACAGACCCAGATGCAGAGGTGGTAGCATTATCTCCAAGGACTTTGATGGCAACGAACAGATACATCTGTGAGGTGTGTCATAAGGGATTTCAGAGAGACCAGAACCTTCAGCTCCACAGGAGAGGACATAACTTGCCATGGAAACTGAAGCAAAGGACGAGCACGCAGGTTAAGAAGAGGGTTTATGTGTGCCCTGAACCTACCTGTGTGCATCACGACCCAAGCAGGGCTCTAGGTGACTTAACTGGCATCAAAAAGCACTTCTGCAGAAAACATGGTGAAAAGAAATGGAAGTGCGACAAATGCTCTAAACGTTATGCTGTCCAATCAGATTGGAAGGCTCATACCAAAATCTGTGGAACTCGAGAGTATCGCTGTGATTGTGGTACAATTTTCTCAAGGTTAGAAATTCCTCATTCTGTGACTTGCTAATTATATAACAATCTATGAATTGGATTATATATATATAAATAGAATGATCAAGATTTTAGACAATGAGCTAAGAGTGACATTATAGTTCAGGAAATTGTAGTCGATGCAAGTGCAATCCTGAGAGTGACGAGATGACATTAGGAAGGAAGTGATAATTTGATTATTTGCTCTCTTTCTTGTACAGGAAGGACAGCTTTGTGACTCACAGAGCCTTCTGTGATGCCTTGGCGGAGGAGAATTACAAAGTGAACCAGAGCATAGCTGCCATGGGAGGAATATTGCAAAGCCAAGGTCAAGAGCTCTTCACTTCATCAATGCCAAGCTCAGAGTCGGGGTCTAAGAAAAGTTCCAAGATGAGCATGACGATGTCTGACGACAAACTCGATAGCTCGCTCAAATCCTTCTCTCTGAACTCTGCGGGTATCATGATGCCAAGCAACCTAAACCCAACGCTCAATCCACGAAATACTTCTCTTGCATGCTTTAGCTCTGCGGATGGATCAAATGCTTCTACAATGGCAATTGGGTCTGCATACACTTCTGCAACAGCACTGTTACAGAAAGCAGCTGAAATGGGAGCAAAGATAAGTGACAATACGATCACACCAATTCTGCTGAGAGGGTTTTCTGGATTCTCTAGTAGCAGTATGAACTCGTCTGTGGCGATCCTGGAGAGTTCTGTAGTTGGTAACATGGGACCAACTACTGCAAACATGAATGGATTATATGTAGCTGCAGACACAGAAAGGTATGAGAGTGGATATGAAGGAAGTAGTGGAGTTAGCAATGGACTGATGGAGTCTCCACTAGTTATGCATTCAGGAACCGGAAGTGCGACTGGAGGAGAAATATACATGAGGGGTGCTGAAAAGTTGACAGTTGATTTCTTAGGAGTGGAACCCCCTAATGGACATTCTTCAACTATTGGGAAGAGGAGAAGCTTTCAAGGCAACAACAATGTCATGGGGTTAGGTTACTCAGCTGCTGCTCACCAAAACTTTCACAATTTGCATCCTGACTGGTAAAGAATACTAAGCAGAGAGGAGAAAGGAGACAGCTTTAGAACAACAAGAGAAACATAAAAAAGAACTGGACACCCTTGGAAGGAATCATTTGATGCTGACAATAAATCAGAAGACTCACACATTTCATTTCGACATCTTTTAAATTGTTCTTTGGTTTCTTTGATCCTTCTTTTTCATTACTTGACAATGAACCTTAGGGGTGAATGCTAATTGAGAGGTTTTATCCTTCTATTAATGTGTTCTACTTCCCTCCTCTATTACCAATCTTTACTAGGATGGATTGTTCCGCAGCAGATACTGTTAGGAAATGATCATAGATTCCAAACCTCTCAAGCAAAAGTCTTCTGTAACTGTAACGCCACACCGCCAAGACCAATTTGTCATCCTACAATTTCCTGGTGTTGCCACCATTTTTATCTTTATGTAGGTGATAGTGATGGCTGATGACAAACGGTACTTTTCCAAATCATACAATTCACATCACTTCAATCAGCTAGCTTTTCCAGTTAGTCACTTGGAAACAAATAAACAAACAAATGATAAAATTATTTACAGAGAAAAGCGAGCAAGAAACTTTCACCCACCAACGACACACAAACTAAAGCGGTAGTTTTAAGCATTCCACTGCCCCAACAAAACAGAGAGCGGCTTCCTCCAATCTAACAAATTACGACCTCTGCTATTGCCTGAAATATGGCACAACTCTAAAAATGAAATCCAGTCAGTTCGTATATTGACACCCGAAGCAAATTCCTATAAGAATGAATACACGATGACACAACACTCTAAAGCTAACCCTCACCACCTGTTAATAGCATTTGCTCCCCAATAAGGAACAAGCATTCCTTTCCAAACTCTTAACAATCCAAGAAGAGTAATATGTTTCTGATGGCCATTTTTCAGGAAAGTGCAAGACCAGTCACATTCAGGTCGGTTGAGGAATATTATCTTGGGTTTGCAATCTGAACCACTTCCTCACAGCATAATTTACACCTTAAACTAACTTCATTCATCTCTATGAACTTCCTACCTATCTGTTGAGCCATGTTCCATTCCAAACTAATCAGCGAGTGCATCAGGTGTCATCTCCAGGTTGGCTGTGTGATCCCAATTTGCATTTCTTGGCTGAATCCCAAATTGTTGAGAGCCACCAATACTCTCCATCTGGCTTCGAATATCTTCAAGATCCTCATCAACAACAGCCTGACGTTTTCCAATTTCAGAATCAAGACTCAGTTTTAGCATCTCTGAGCTCAAGGCATGGCCCATTGGCATTGAAGTTGCAGAGACCAAAGTTGCATTCACCTTAACATTTTCCCTGAATTTGTTCTTAGATTTGGGAATCTTCGAGAAGAAAATTTCCACAATGTTACCAACACAACCTAGGTTGTGAGGATTGGTCTTTTGATTGTAGTGATACCGGAAATTTTCATATGTTGTCTGCATAAATTGGACATATTAGGAATAGGGGGAAAAAAAGAAAAATGGTATAGGAAAAAAGGTTGAAAAATGGTAAAGACAAAATAAGAACCTGATTGGTGAAGATTAAGTAAAGATGAAATGTAGTGAGGCCTCCAACAAACCAACCAGATATAAATGTAAAGAGTATGAGAATTCCAGAGGGAGGGGACTTGACAAAAGCCATCCAGATATTGCAATGGTGCCTGTCCATTATCTTCTTGATGTTCACCCAGCAGAAAGCAAAAACATAAATGCAAAGCATGGTTGTGGAGGACACAAACATGAAAAAGATTCTGTAATTCCTCTGCCAACAGTATATCCGTTAGGTGTATGAAAGGTAGGATGGTATATTAAACCAAATGCAACAACAATAAATTAGAAAAACCTTCAGAGGTCAAAGATCCTAACTTTGCATTCTAAGGATAGATAATTAGTACTGGAATGCATGTTATTAATCATTATTAAGTGGAATTAATCTGCAATTGCACAGTGAAGAATCATCAATAATAATCACCAACAGCTCTGTTGATCGAGATTAAGAAACATGAATATTTTTCCATACCGATGCCTCTCACAACCTGAAATCTTTATATCAGGTTCTTAGTGACTTTGTAGACTGCAACTTTATGAGAAATGTTTGTTTGCTTGGCTTCACAGAATTATCCAACTATGGCTTATTTACACATTGCACTTACTTAATTACCCATTTTAACTACTTGGTTGGAGAATGTTTAACCAAAAAGACAAAAGCAAAACCACCTGAAATAATTGGAAAGCACTATCAGGTGTATTTATGTCTCTTGCTGCAAACTTTTCCTATCAGATAGATCGTATAACATATAAGAAGTTTGATAGCATTTACTTGTAAAGGTTGATAAAGAATGGATGTCAAAACAAGCTATCTGATGTAACTTGTGAAGAAAATAAAACTAAATGAGTGTTGGAAGGCATCTCACATCCTCTAGAACATGCAGGGAAATTTAGATTGCAAGTAAATGCAGGATAATAAGAAAGTTCTCGAAGTAAAAACACAATTTAAACAAGATTTATTCTAACAATGCATAAATGAAAGCAATATCAGTCCATGTTGTACCTTCCCGATACATTGACCCACCCATGGGCAATGATGATCAAAACGTTCAACACAATTGTTACATACGGAGCAGTGAGAGCATCGTGGTGGCCGATACAGCATGCATGTTTGGCAATATTTGACCTTGACTACCACACCATTGATCACAATGTCTTTCATATGTGGTAAACCCTGACCAGGACCATGAACTCCAGGCCAATCTGAACAGACACTTGAGCCATCATCTTCTGGAGGATGATCACTGCGTGGAATAATGCCTGGATCTCTTGCAGATGTAATGAAGAGAAGAAGAACAACCTGAATTCACAAATCCACAACAACATAATCAAATCAAAACAAGAATGTTGAAGTATTAACAAGGAGGGAAACTTCAGAATTCTTATTTTATTGTGCAAACCATTTTGCCACATCCAAAATTTTTGATATTAGAAAATGAGCCAGAAAACGAGTTCGTTTCTGCCGTGAAAGCTTAGCAGCTTTAAGTTAGTGTCTTATTGAATATCTCACTTCATTGGATATTAACATCTTGTTTGTACTAACACCAATAATGCTGTAAGACATTTCTAGGTTAGAAAAAGAGGAACAACTTACATATAATGTGAAGACCACACAAGCAGCTGTAATAAGTTTGCCACCAGGGTCTGGGAATTCATCCACAAGATTTTGAGAAACAAAAACACAGAAAAAGATCACTGGAGTGACAATTAGAGACACCGTAAGGAATAGGGACCTCACATCTGGACCAAATATGAGTCTACCCCCAAGGCAGAATATCTGCATCACCATATAATGTATGAGTCAGATGTTTAGCTTGCAATATCACACTTTTATTTCATAAATTAAATTCCACTTATGTCTCATCCAACACATGTTGTTCACTTGAACATACTATGGGAAAGGTGTTGCAGATTGAAAACTCATTCAATGTATCGAGAAGCATGCAGTGAATGTGTCCAAAACTGAAAGGCTAGAGGTTCAGAGAATGTTATGAATATAACATGCACAAAGTAGTTGCTCCAAGAACACGTTAATCAATTGAGTAACATTAATTAAGATAAACCAACTCAATGATGTTGAAACTCTTGAACATAGAATGAGGAATTTTTCTGACCCCAAACTTTTGATTCAATTCTGAAATTGCAGAAACCATTTTTGCATTCATGTTACCAAGAATTGAGCAATCCAATAGAAAACAAAATCTAAGGGAAAAAGGTACCAAAAGAAGTCCAATAAATGGAGACTCTAAGAACTTTGAGCTTAGATGACGGAAAAGAGAAGCTAAGCAGTAAACGAAACAAGCATCAAACCAATGAGACAGCACACAAATATGTAGAAGACCTGAACATATAATCATGATGAGGAACGAGATATACATATCAAACCAATGAGACAGCACACAAATATGTAGAAGACCTGAACATATAATCATGATGAGGAACGAGATATACATACATACATATATACATATATATATATATATGGATGGAGAGAGAGAGAGAGAGAGCAAGAAGATTACGTTGTTGCCTCTCCAAACTTGATAGAGTCGAATGTTAGGTTGATTGTTGTTTGTGGAATATTGATGAGGCATTTGAGTTGCATACATGTTTTTCCCCTCAATCCCTATTAATTTGGAATGCCTTCCTTCAGAGTCATCTCAAGAGCCACCCCATTTTTCGGGGGGCTGTTATGTCCTTATTTTTGCCCACCAAAAACCCACCACCTGCACTTGCATCTAAATCTTTCCCACAACAGCCACAATAAATAAATGCCAAATGTTCAAATCCAGGCAAGTTGGCAGAATGCAATAGCATCAATTCATGTACGCTTGGCCTCTCTGTCTGTCTGTACTCTGTATAAATAAATAATAAGCAAAATTAAAAGATGGAATGAATACAAAAACCTTAAAGATTTAAAAGAAAAGAAAAAAGTAAGCAAAAGGTGATGAATAAGAAAATGCTGAATGATGATGGAGTAGCAAAAAGATACAAACTTTAACCCCTTCAAGCAAATGGTAGGGTTTGGCTCACAGAAAGGAGACTAAGAGAAGGTTGAAAATGGCAGAAGAGGGGAGGGGGGGAAGAAAGAAGCTTTCTTTGATTACTTTCTCATTAGAAATTGGACGGATGTGCATGCACTTGAAGAAGTATAACATAAACCAAAACAATAAGAAAATAACAAACAAAAGGGAATATCTCTGTCCGTCTGTCTGTCTAAACCAAAAAATAAAAGCTCTCTCTTTGGCTTTCTCCTTATGTGGAGCACAGTTTGCTCTTCAAGCCAGCCTTTGCTTGCTTTTCAACTCAGCTGTCTCCTGTTAGTTAGTTTTGTTAACTAATTCTGAAACTAATCCATTTTTGTTATGTTCTTTTTATAATTCCTTTCTAATGGTTTTGATTAACAATGTTGTCTATGAGTTCATTTGTTTCTTTTTTCTTTTACACTCTGTTCCGTACTATATTTGTAATTAAATCAGAAACAATAATAGGCATAAGTCCAGTAAATCAAGTCCAGTGATTCCCATCTATAAAGTAAAACAGATAACAGTGAATCAAAAATTTTGATTTTTATAAAAAAAGTAGTCATAAAAACCAAAGGAGAGGACATGACAGCTCCCAGAAAGAATCTTTTGCCTCTTGGTCTTTTCAGTATGCTTTTTTATGCAGTGAAAAGAGTGTTTTTTTCAAGGAAACACTTTGTATTTTATTTAAAGAATTTCATGAAGATTCAAACTTACACCTCACACTCTGCTTAAATATTAGTTTATGTCAATGAGGTATGTTTTTTTTTAAATAAAAGAGCTAACAACTAGTTAGAGCTAATAACATGATTAATGTGCCGAGTGCGACTAACACCCATGCGATCATCAATAAGAGTTTGCAGTATAACATCCGAGGGTTGTTGAAAAACCACCATACCTAAGGACACCTCAGGTCTAATCCGAGCCATAGCATCAGCTGTAGCGTTTCCCTCCCTAAAAACATGATGAAGCTTGACTTGCCAACTGCAGGACATCAGCTCCCGAATGCTGCAAATGAGAGCATTGTCCGTACTCTCCTGAATATGGTTATTGAGCCATTGAATCACCGACATGTTATCGCCCTCAACCTCGATCTTGTTGATGCCCATACTCCAAGCGATTTGCAATCCATCGAGCAGCCCCCACAGTTTCGCATTTGTAACCGAACAAATTCCAAGATTGTGAGCAAAACCGGCCAGCCAAGAACTATTGGTGCTGCGTAAGACACCACCCGCAGCAGCAGCCCCAGTCAACAGATCGACGGCTCCATCTACATTCAGCTTGGTCCATCCAGACGCCGGAGGTTGCCAGCAGACCTGC
>JANZLC010075126.1:0-12623 GCA_026413385.1 Erythroxylum gracilipes | reverse complement strand
GGTTTGAGGGTATCGAAATGTGATTGATGACTATTAGTTGTAAGTATTGTATTAAAGAGTGATGAAGGAAAAAAAAAGAAAAAAAAATTTGAGAGTCTTATGATTTTCTGCAAGAAGAGGACCCGATAATGGTCAAGGAAGTTCCATAGGATTAAGCTCACGTTCAAAATCCGAAGTTGGGTTCCGGAAACAGGACCAAATAGGAGGAGTAAGTGATAAATGAATTTTTAATGTAACACCCACTCCCGCAAGATATGTACCCGACATCGTAGGTGATATCTGAGTCTGTGCCTCGCGAGGGTGGCGTGCTAAAACATTCAGTCATTCAGAAATCAGTATATATATTTTTTAAACCACAAATATAATATGAAAAAATCCATAAACAATTTAGGCCCACTTTCATTCATAAACATTTTCAATCTCATCAATACAATCAACAAAATTTTCAATAACCATTTGGGCCCTCTCACAAATACAAAACACTTTAGTTATTTTGGAATACAAATTTATACGAAAAGTTATGGAATATACAATTCAATACAAAATAGAGAGATGCAAAGCAGACGCGAACTGATCCCGACCTCTATTCTTCACTTGTGTGTCGTAGGTATACTCCTGTTGGCCTAACGGAGTATTCTTCTGATCCTAAAAAATATTTGCAAATTTTGGGTGAGTTTTTGTGAACTCAATAAGTGACCATCATCGATGGATCACTTAGTCATATAACATATAATTTACACTTCACATTCAATGCACTTAATCATTCATATTATGCACATTCAGTAAACATGAGACTCACTTTCCATTTGTTACTTTGTTGTGACCAAATGCCTAAATTTTCCCATATAAGGCTCATTGATAACTATCTCTTATCTGCTTGGGGGATAAAAGGCTCAATAAACATTGACCATAAATCTCTGATTCACTTTTGAGCTCAAAGCTCTTTTTCATTCGTTGAGCTTTAAGCTCTAATCGGTGGCTACCCTGGTCATAACTCCTTTATGTTTCATGCATTCAAAAAATGGAATGTATCAATCACATTTGCATGATCCCATTACTGTAGCCCGACATTCAACATTTAGTTGAGAATTCACTTTTTCATTCATACGCAAATGCACATTAGAACATAGTTAACAATCACCTTAAGCTCACATTCAAGTAGCACTTCAATATCCAAATCAAACATCACAATCATTGGACCTCCTGTCCAGAAATCGACATAATCAATCACACTTACACAATCATTCAGTAGTCAGTTATTACAAAAATTCAAATAACAAACAATGAAGTAAGACCATCTCGGTCTACTCACAGTACGCTCCAAAATAGCATTTGCTCAATTTACGCCTATATGCAGATGTTTAACTTGCACAACACAATTTATGCAATACACAATTCACACCTGTTGCAAAACTCATTTTTATGCCCTAATAGTTATACGGGCTATGTATAATGCATGCTAAATGACAATCCTGGGTATATGTTCTAGAACACATTTTATGCTCATTCCCATTTCATAATTCATATATGTCTAATTGCACTTAGATTTACATTTCATTTGTATATGATCATTCTAAATTTTCCTTTCAATCTTTACCCTTTGCAATGTGTCTAGCTTATTCATAAGCTTATACCTCAAGAACACTTGGTTTCTATATATCACAACTCAATTTCTTGTCATCTCTTTTCTAACCTCATATGATCTCATAAAATCTAATTCCCATTCACAATTTAGCAATTCAAACATATACATACACCTAGGCACATCGCCAATTTACACAATAACCGTAGATATATTACCTACCTAGTTTGCTTGCAAAACTCTAAGTCAAGGTTGTCTTTCCCCTTATTCTTAGGTAGGATTCTCTTGGTTTCCTAAAACAAACCAAATCTCATTCAATAGGAATCCACTTTAATATCCCATAATGCAAAATCACTAGAATTGATTGTAGAATACTTAAACCCAAGCATTTTCTAAACTCCATGAACTAGAATCCTTCCAAAAATCCAAAAGATTTAAAAGGATCATACGTTAACTCTTCACCAAATGAAGAGATCTTTAGTTCAAATGGAAGCTCTTTTCTTACTCTTCCTTTTTCTCTTCTTGAACAGCTCCAAAGTCTTTCTTAAAGACTAAGAAGAATTAAACCCTAGCTCAACCCTCTTCTTTTCTCTCAAACCACCAAACCCTCTTTCCCTTTCTTTCTCATTTTCGTTATTCTCTTCTACTTATGCTTCCATTCACATTTTTCTTCTTCATTTATAAGCAAGACAACACTTCTTCTTCCAATTATGCCCTTAATGATTGAGAATTGTCCCATTTGTCCTTCCATTTATGCCTTATGTCTTTTATACTTAAGTGTCTTGCCAACAGTACCCTTGAACAAACTAACATAACACTTCCTTCAAGAAAAGGTCCCCCATTTTCTTAAGTTTCTAATGCCTTCAAAATCGTTCAATTTGGTTTCGTAATTCAAAAGATATAGTTCAAACATTTTTGGACTGCTCTTGTCTAAAACAATATACTATGCACAACTTCCATCTGTAATTTGAAAGTCTTAGAGACTGACTTAAAATTCACTATATTCAGATAATTTGTAACTCTATGTCTCTAGTTTATCACAAATCAAAAAATCATCTCATTTGGATTAGTAGAGCTCCAGAAATCATCGAAATACTGAATTAAGTTCAGTGGAATAACACCAGTTCATATCCTTTAAGAGCACACTCACTATACCCGTCCAACTCTATTCACTCAATCTTTTTTAATTCATTTTAGATAGCTTCTATTTTTGTTGTAGATGTATACAAATCCAATGGTTCAAGAATCAAGTCATTTGGAGGTCTAGTGAAGAAGTTATGGTCAAAAGACGCAAACATGTTTATGACCTCAATCAAAATGAACCTATTTTGGAGCAATTTCCACAACTTTCACAAAAATGTCAGATTGATCTCGTTTTTAGACTATTGGAAAGAGGACTTCGAGATCTACAACTTTCATGAAGACCTCAAAGACCAGTTCTATCTCTTGACTTTTGTATCGTCTCACTTTTGTATCGTCATACTTTGCTTCGTATTACTTTTGTATCGTCTTACTTTCACTTTATCTTACTTTTGTATCATCTTATTTTCACTTCGTCATACTTTTGTATCATCCTAATTTTACTTCGTCTTACATTTGTATCGTCTTACTTTCACTTTGTCTTACTTTTGTATCGTCTTATTTTCACTTCGTCTTACTTTTGTATCGTCTTACTTTCACTTCGTCTTAGAACTTTGTCTTAAAACTTCGTCTTAGAACTTCATCTTAGAAATTTGTCTTAGAATTTCGTCTTAGAAATTTGTTTTAGAAATAAGACGAAATTCGTCTTAGAAATTCGTCTTACTTTTGCTCTCTCTTCAGAACATCTCCACTTATAAAGATCATAACTTTTGACTCCGATGTCAAAAAATTTCATACTATATACCGTTGGAAAGATAAAAGAAAGGTCTACACTTCGCAAGAAGGAAACTTTACCAAAATCTATCTAAATAAATCCATAATTTCCCTTTAATTCAGAACATGAATTTATATTCATCTCCCAATGTACTGCACCTAGTTCTCAGATTCATGACAAATTTTGAGATTCTTAGAGATAGAATTGTAATTTGATGTCTTCATAAGAAATGTAGCCATATGTGTCTAGTTTAATCCAAATTAAGAATCATCTTGTTTGGATAACTATAGAAGACGTTATGGCTAACAGACCGAAGCACACTCAGGGAACATTTTCCAGATCACTACCAATTCGGTTTCTAGATCTTTCTTTATTACAATTCATACCAAGATCACTCTTTCAACTCCCTCTACTTCTCATTTTCAATAAAATCATATTTAAAAACAATCATACCTGGAAGTTGTCAATGAATGCATGTACCATATTTTTATATGCAAACATTCAATATTTATGTGCATATATGCTAACATTATGCATGAGCAAGAAAGTGCATTTTTTTAGATCTCTCTTTGAGCTCCCAAGTACTAAAATTTTGGGTTCTCACCCTTAATATGGGGATAGGATGTTACATTTTTCAAGCAACTCAGTCAAAGGTTTAGCAATCTTAGAAAAATCCTTAACGAACCTACGATAAAACCAGCGTGGCTTAAGAAACTTCTAATGGATCTAACATTATTTGGTGGTGGAAGTTTCTTAATGACATAAATTTTTGTTGGGTCTTCCTCTATACCTTTGCTAGAAATCTTGTGACCTAAAACAATGCACTCTTATACCATGAAATGACATTTTTCCCAATTAAGCACTAAATGGGTCTCTTCACACCTAATTAAAACTTTCTCTAAGTTATCCAAGCATGCATTAAATAAAGTACCAAACACAGAGAAGTCATCCATGAAAATTTCAATGCAAGATTCAAGCATGTTAGAAAAAATAGCCATCATACATCTTTGAAATGTAGTCGGAGCATTGCATAACCCAAATGGCATGCGTCTATATGTAAAATTACCATAAGGACATGTAAAAGTTGTTTTCTTCTAATCTTCCGGGGCTACCGAAATCTACAAATATCCACTATATTCATCTAAGGCATAATAAAAGTCATGTCCAGCTAATTTCTTAATCATCTGATCAATGAAAGGTAAAGGAAAATGATCTTTTCTGGTGGTATCATTCAATTTCCTATAATCTATGCACATTCTCCACCCAGTTACCTTCCTAGTGGCTATTAATTCATTTTTCTCATTTTCATCCACAATGGTACCTCCTTTATTTGGCACCACATGCACAGGGCTAACCCAACTAGAATCAGAAATGGGGTAGATAATACCTGCATCTAGAAGCTTTACTACCACATCTTTCACTACCACCTTCATGTATGAGTTAAGTCTCCTCGGGAGCTGCACTATCGCCTTGCTTCCATCCTCCATGAAAATTTGGTGTGTGCAAAAGGAAAGGCTTATAGCCTTGATATCTATAATGGACCACCCAATGGCCTTCTTGTGGTCCCGCAGTACCCTCAACAGCTGCTCCTCCATGGCATTTGACAAACAAGAAGAATTGATAACTGGTAAATGCTCAAGTGGGTTAAGGTAAACGTACTTCAAATGATTCGGAAGAGGTTTAAGGTCAAGAGAAGGGGGCTCTTCAATTGAAGGCTTTAGAAATGGCTTGGTTGGGCATTAGAGAGGCTCGTAGGCTCTATAATGTGTCCAATATGCCTGCTCCAACTCAACTCTAATATCCTCTAACTCTTCTTGTAATTCTTCCCCTAACTCCTCGATCATTCTTTGCACTCCCCCTTCTAACAAATATGCCCAAACAATAGAAGAATCATTAGCATCAGAAGAATAAATATTAATAAAATGGAAAGAGTCAAGAGGAGAAGGATGCTTCATAGCATTGAACACATCAAACACTAGTTCTTCATTTTGAAGTCTCAAGATGAGCTTTCCATGTTGCACATCGATGATGGTCAGTGCAGTGGCTATAAAAGGTCTCCCAAGAATGATGGGGATGTTTATATCTTCCTCCATGTCAAGGACTAAGAAATTCACCGGGAAGATGAACTTCTCGACTTTGACCAATACATCCTCAATGATTCCCCTTGGATAAGTAATGGACCTATCTGCCAGCTGAAGTGAAATAGTAGTGGGTTTGGGCTCTACCAATCCTAACTTCTTGAAAACAGAAAGAGGCATTAAGTTAATGCTTGCACCCAAATCCATTAAAACCCTATCTATATGTAAATCACCAAAAACACAAGGAATAGTAAAACTCCCTGGATCCTTAAGCTTCGGTGGCAGCTTTCTCGACAATATGGCCGAACACTCCTTATTCAGCTTCACCTTGGCATACTCCTCAAGCCTCCTCTTATTAGACAAAATTTCTTTCAAAAACTTAACATAAGAAGGCATCTGTGATATGGCCTCAACAAAAGGAATGTTTATATGCAACTTTTTAAATATCTCAAGAAAACGATCAAACTGTTTATCTAATTACATACCTTTCAACCTTTGAGGATAAGGAATCCAAGGTCTTACCAGATGTGTGATAGGGTCAGCAAATAACCTTGGATGATCCTCCTTTGCAGTTGGTGCTTCCTTAGCCTCCTTGCCACTCTCCTGACTATCTTCTTCTTCACTCTTTTCCACTTCTTTATCCTTCTGCTTCTCCTTAACTTCTTCAAGCTGTCTGCCACTCCTCAATATGATTGCCTTTGCATGTTCTCTCGGGTTGGCCTCAGTAGTGCTAAGTAATGAACCCGAAGGTCTTTCCTTTAACAAACTTGCAATCTGGCTCATCCGATTCTCCAAATTTCTGATAGAAGATTCTTGGTTCTGCATCCTAACCTCAGTGGTGGAGATGCACTTCGAGAGTAGCCCTTTGAGATTAGATTTTTCTGGTGGCGCAGGATTAGGAGCCTTGAAACCTGGAGGTGCCTGTCTCTGAACATTAGATGACTGTGGTTGTGCCATTTGATCGTTTCACCAAGAGAAGTTTGGATGATTCATCCACCCTAGGTTATAGGTGTTAGAATATGGATGCCCTCTCTGTCTGTTATAATTGCCCCACATAATGGGCCTCTTTTGTCTCTTGAGCAAAAGGATTCCAAACTTGACAGTCAGAAGATGTATGGGAATCTCCACCATAATGCTCGGATATACCATAGCTCCTCAATGAAGAACTAGCTCCTCCTCTCACACTGTGCATCAGATTATCCAGCTTCTTCGTCAAAACATGCATCTGAGCTGATAAAGTCACTGTATTGTCCACTACACCAGCTCCTGTAGGTAGTCTAGGATGCCTTTCTATATGATACTGAAAGCTGCTAGTGGACATCTCATCAATCAACCTGTAGGCCTGATCTGGGGTCTTCCTCATTAAACTACCTCCTGCTGCAGCATCTATGGTACTTCTAGTCGATGGGGTCATTCCTGTATAAAAAGTGTTAACTTGCTGCCAAGTGAAAAACCCATGACTAGGACACTGTGTCAACATATCTCGAAATCTCTCCCACACTTCATAAAGACTTTCATTTTCAAATTGGGTGAAGGAAGTGATCTCATTCTTCATCTTTGCAACCTTGGCAGGAGGGAAAAATTTAGCCAGAAATAATCTCATCATCTCATCCCATATAGTAATCGATCCTGACTGCAAACTGGCCAACCATGCTTTGTCCTTATCCCTTAAAGAAAATGGGAATAACCTTAATCTCACCGCATCATCTAACACTCCATTCTGCTTGAACAAATCACAAATATCCAAAAAGGTCTCCAAATGGGTGTTCAAATCCTCCAAAGGTAATCCTCCAAACTGAGATGCTCTCACCATGGATGTAATGTTGTGAGGAATCTCAAAACTCGTAGTTATGATCATCAACCTTATAATAGGAGGCATGGATCTATTGTTGTGCCCCATAGTCAAATCCATCATAGCCAACTCCCTTCTCTCTTTAGGATGTGGCATCAACCCCTCTGTGTGCTATTCCATCTCTACAAACTGTTCTTCTCTAATCCCTTCTTCTGTGTTACTATTCCGGGCCAATATGGTTTCCTTACGCAACCTGCGAGCGGTTTTTTCAATCTCAGTGTCTAGTAGCAAATTCTCGGGCTTTTGACCACAAGTGCGCATAAACAAAATGACACAAATAAAAAATAAATAGTAACAGAGCTAAGAATTGAAAATAAAGCACACCAAAGTAAAGCAATCAAGTAAACAACCAAAATACGCAAATAAACAACGAACTAAAAATTAAATTTGAGACAATTAATACCGTCTAGACTAATGACTCATAATAAGGAAATTTTCCAGCAACGGCGCCAAAAACTTGTTGCGGTCTAAACAAAGTAATATAAATTAAATTCTATCTAGACCAAACTAGAGGTAAGTGTACCCCATCGACAAGTAATATAAAACGATAAGAGTCGAATATCATACCCAAGGGATTCCAACATGTAAGACAATTAAATTAAATGATGCAAAATTAATCACACGATCAAGAATTGATTGATTTAAAAATAAAATAAAATAAACGAATCAAGGAAATATACAAGATGCAAAATATGAATTAAAATGACCAGACTTAATCAAATAATAGAAATTGGATAAGGTATCGAATTTTAATTGGATTAGACATTAAAATTTGTAACGATGGATTGATTTAGGATTTACTTCACTTAAGTAAGTCGAACTTAATGTTCATAAGAATTCCTTTCTCTTATAAATCTGAGTTATCTACTTAGTTCATAGATAATTTGGAATAAAAAACATTTAATACAAGAAGCCTAAAATTAAGTTTATTAATCCTAGGTATCCATACACAAGATCCTAAGATTGGTCTACGCTTTGGTCTCAAGTATGCTACTTGATTAATTTTTCGACAAATTAAATCCCATTGATTATGGCATTCAATCATCTAAGGCCTTAATCTAGGTGATCAAGCTAAATTAGGACTAAATATGCATTCAATCAAGCAAAAATCAACACCACAAAAATTGTCCTAATCCAATATCAATCCTAACCTTAACCGAAAAAAAACTTACTCACACATATTCATCAATGTAACACAAATCATGGTCATAATATATATTTGCATTGATTAAATCCTCAAAAATTAAAATAATTAAGGAATAAAAATAATTTAAAAAGCACCCAATATTTATTGTTCTCCCGCAGCTGTATTTTCTGTCGTGCCACTAGCTTTAGTACATCTTGGCCAACGTCCTCTGTTCTCTCCACACCAGCTTCTCCTCTTTTGGTACTGTAGCTGATATGACAAATAAGGTTTTAGTTTCTAGTCCATGCTCCTGTAGCTCTAATCACGAAACACTCACTGCCTTTTGTTCTATGTATTGAATGATTTTTCCAAGGGTTTTTGGTCCACCTCTCATACACAATACAGCTCACCCACAACACTCTTCTTTCTTCCTATCTGAAAAGGAAGGTAAACTTCTTCTATTTCATTCACCACATGAAATAATATGTACAAGTTGCCTACTTATACTAGAAGGAAAAACAAAACTCTATTTCTATTGGCTGTTAGACTGCTGTACCCGTAACTATATTTACAATTGTGGCAGGGGAATAAATAGCGCAAAGCGAAAAGGACACTGCACAGACGTTGGCATGTCTCGGAGCTGGGTGAGGAGTGAGGATGTTAAGAGTGCTACTCATGAGCAGAGGAAAAGAGCAAGTGTGCAGGTTGTGAGTCTAGGAGATGGGTTTGTGGGTTGGTGGGTCAGTGACCCATTCGGTCCATAAAATAATCCCACCAACAAATGAACCAAACCGGTCCTCTAATACTAAACCGACCCAGACCTTTAACACCACCCTCTCAAGTCGGAGACTCGGAGAAACACAGGGATCCGAACTTGGAGATTAGGGCTCCGAAGATGCGTGCGGGGAGAGGCTTGGTGAAGAGATCGACCAGTTGCTGTTGACTGCGAACGTGTCGGAGATCCAGAAATTTCGCGTTGATAGCGTCACGTACCAGGTGAAGGTCGATTTCTAGGTTTTTCGTTCTTTTGTGGAAGACAGGGTTTCGCGATATATGAATCGCCGCTTGGTTATCGTAGAACAGAGGTATGGCTTTCGCGATTTTCACCTGAAAATATCCCAATAGATGAACGATCCATTTTAGTTCATATGTTGTCGAAGCGAGACTTTGGTATTTTGCTTCCACTGACGATTTAGTCACGGTTGTTTGTTTCTTGGTCTTCTAGGAGATGGGTGAATCGACAAGGAACACGCAGAATTCGATTAAAGATCGCCTACTATAAACACAAGTTGCCCAGTCCGAATCCGAGTAAGCGGTAAGTTCTAGGGTTGAGTGTGTCGCGTAAAATAAACCCTGATGTTGTGTTCCTTTTAGGTATTTTAAAACATGTTTCACTGCTTTCCAGTGTGGTTCCCTTGGTGTCTTCATGAATTGACTCAATTGTTGTGTAATGTAGGCAAGATCGGGTCTGGTGAAGTTCAGGTACTGTAGTCGACCTATAATTCTTTTGTATCACTCCG
Organism: Erythroxylum gracilipes; assembly: GCA_026413385.1. Taxonomy (NCBI): domain Eukaryota; kingdom Viridiplantae; phylum Streptophyta; class Magnoliopsida; order Malpighiales; family Erythroxylaceae; genus Erythroxylum; species Erythroxylum gracilipes. Next base: position 2,610 of record JANZLC010075126.1, on the reverse strand, counting down.
GATCCTTGAGGGGCTCTCCTTCATCAATGGTAAGCTTACTGCTTGGAGCTATAGGTGTTGCACAGGGTTTAGAGTCTAGTAAATCTATTTCTTGCAAGATATCCCTCACGTACTTGCTTTGACTGAGTATGGTGCCTTCTTCCGACCTTGCTATTTCAACCCCTAGGAAGTATCTAGCGTATCCCAAGTCCTTGATTGAGAATTCTTTGTGTAAAGCTTGTTTGATATCACTTAGGAGTGTTTCACTTGCACTTGTGATGAGAATATCATCCACATAGATGATGATTGCAGCAAATTCCTCTCCTTGGCCTTTAGTGTACAAACAGTGATCAGCTTCTACCTTATGGAATCCTAAAGTTTTCAGTGTTGTAGTCAATTCTTTGTGTCATTGTCTGCCTGCTTGTTTAAGCCCATAAATTGATTTCAGTGGTCTGCACACTTCCCCTGCCTTGGCCTTTGTGTATCCTTGTGGAGGTATCATATAGAGTTCTTCTTCTAGGTGACCATGAAGGTAGGCATCATTGATGTCACACTGCATTGTGGGTCACCTTTTGATTGTTGCTACAGCTAGGAAGGTTCTGATCGTCAATTTTGGCCACAGTGGAAAATACCTCTGAATAGTCCACACCTTCTTGTTGATTGAACCCATTAGCTACCAACCTTGATTTTAATTTTTAAACCGAGCCATCTGGTTTGTATTTGACTTTGTACACCCACTTTGATGCTATAGCCTGCTTTCCCTTAGGCAGTTCTGTCAACACCCAAGTCTGGTTGTCTTCAAGGGCTGTCAGCTGTGAGTTCATTGAGTCCCTCCAGTCTTTTGATCTGCATGCTGTCTCATAGGAAAAGGGTTCAAATACAGTGTTTATATTACGCATGAACTCCATATATGGTTGTGTATGTATGATTGGGGAATGTGAATGCTTGCTGTCTTCTGTTCCTGCAAGATTAAAGACTTGTAAAGCAACATTAGAGATATCAAGGGTAGCAGTGGATTGATGAGCAGACGCTTGGAGGACATAATCATTAAGGTATTTGGGTATGATGTGAGTTCTTTAACTTTTCCTAGTGTGGATGATTGGGGTTCTGTGCTGTTCTGGTGAGTCATAGGGTGAAGGTAGATTTTCTGTGGTATCTGGTGTGGTTTCTGTGTGTTGCATGTGTGTAGGCCTATGTATGTCACTTGGTGACTCTGCATCATTATCAAAGGTGATGTGGGGAAATAGTGGTGATGATGCTTGTACTGGTTTGTTTAGGACATTGGCAAAGGGAAAAGTACCTTCATGAAAGGTTACATCCCTTGAGCTGAAGGTGCATTTGGTTTCAAGATCCATCACTTTGTATGCTTTATAGTCTGGCATGTATCCGAGGAAAACATATCTTGAAGCTCTAGGGTCTAACTTGGTCTTGTTTGGGGTTTTGTTTAAGGCAAAACATAGGCACCCGAAGGTTTTGAGGTGGTCATAGGCTGGTTTCCTCTTATGCAATCTTTCGTATGGAGTCTTCTAGTGTAGAGTCTTAGTTGGCATTCTGTTTAGAAGGTGGGTAGCTGTAAAAAGAGCTTCTCCCCAAAAATGTTTAGGCAAATTTGTTGTGAATAACAAGGCTCTGGTTATTTGGAGTAAGTGCTTGTGCTTGATTTCCACCACACTATTTTGTTGTAGGGTATAGGGACAACTTTTCTAGTGCATAATTCCCATTTCTACAAAATATTTTCTGCATTCATAATTTATAAATTCCCTCCCATTATCAGTTTGCACTCTCAGGACCCTAGTATTATACTATTTCTCCACGGATTTAATGAATTGGGTTATGGTAGGTTGAGTTTCGTCTTTGTGTCGAAGTAGGAATGTCCAGGTTGCTCTAGAGTAATCATCTACAATGGTAAGGAAGAATTGGGATCCATTTGATGTAGGAATCCGATAGGGCCCCCATAGGTCCATGTGCAATAGTTCAAAAGTCCTAGTGGTCTTTATTGAGTGTTTGAGGAAGGGTTTTCTATGCTACTTTGCCATTAGGGGTGAGCATTCGGGCCAATCGGGCCAAATTTGGACTATTCGGGTAAAACCCGAATTACCCGAATTTTTTTTTATATTACCCGGCCCGAACCCAAAATTTTTATTACCCGAATTTTTTAGCGCGAACTGAAAATTGAACTTACCCGGTCCGAACCTGAAATTTCATTTACCCGAACTTTTTGGCCCGAATTCGGACTTACCCAGCCCGAACCCAAAATTTTATTTTCCTGAACTAAGACGGCCCGAACCCAACATTTTAATAACCCGAACTTACCCCCAGCCCGAAAATTTTGAGTTACCCGAAATAATATAAAAAGAAAGAGTCCAAATATTACAATTGACTAGCATAATTTGATTGTTAATTCTGCAAGAAAAAAAAACAGCCATGAAAAGTAGCATAATTTGATTGTTGCTGACTTGCTGCTGCCTGCTAATGGAGTCTGATAAATCATGAATACATCAAACTTCAGGTAATCCAGGCTCCAAAGAAATTTGTGACAATTCTACATTAGAAAAACATAAATCAGAGAATAAATCAATCATGCAAAAATATCACAATGTATAACAAATTGAAATATTAAATAATAAAGCC
>JANZLC010075051.1:0-12633 GCA_026413385.1 Erythroxylum gracilipes | reverse complement strand
CTTAAGAAAAAATATATATATATATATATATGAATTTTTTTAAAAAAGTAATAAAGTAATAAAAACAAAAGAAAAAGGTAAATGAAAATGATGCTATTATAATCAAGTGAGTTTTGGATTGATTTAAGTTGCAACTTATATGGATAAGTTTGAATAATTTCCTTTATTTGCTTAACCTAAAAACTTCTTTTTGTCATACCTTACCTAAGCTATCTTACAATCCTTATCAAGTTCCTTTGCTTTATGCATTAAGTTCATCTTTGTTAAGTGGTGAAGATATGATTCATAAGCAAGCTTATGGAAATAACTTGCCACACTTTGATTTGATTTGAGAACTTAATGAACCCTAAACATTTTGAGTGTATAAAGTGAAATCCATGAGAAGTTGTCAATTTTTGGTTTAATTGATTTTGATGGAATAAATGAGATGTTACGTTTTAATTATAACAATATGTCCTATAAGTGCTTATTCTCTTGATTGTTATTTTATCCTAAACATTTAATGCGAGTTAGCTTTTGGATATTTTAGATAACATGAAAGAAGATGAGAGGTTGTTATGAGGATGATTAATGTATTGAATTGATATATGCTTGAGGACAAGAATGAGTCCAGTGTGGGGCAATTTGAGAAGATGTTCTTTTGTTATATTAATTGGACTTATCTCTTTTTTTGGGCATATTTTGGTGCTTAAATATGAAAATTAATGTGTTTTTTGTTTTAGGAGATGAAAAGTAGAGATTGCATCAAATTGGATCATTATTGTTAAAAATCACAAATTTTTGGAAAAGGAGGACATATTATTGCAGTGGATAAGGCAAGATCATGTCTAATGCTGGATTCACCTGAAGAATTGGAGTTCAATTAGGAAACTTCTTTCCCTCCCTATTATATAGGGATTTGGATTTGCTTTAGATAGGAATCTTCACAAGATAGAACTAGACTAGGGTTTGAGTAGGAAAGAAAGAGGGAGAGACGTCTTTCACCTTTCTAACTTTCTCTTTTCTGTTTTCATCTTAGTTTTCTCTCAAGCTATCATCTTTCTTCTATTTTGGTGTTAGAACGAAAGTCATGTGTGGCTAAACCTAAATATGCTAATTTAAGACTATTCAAAAATCTAGTTGTAACCTTGTGAGGTTTTGTTCTAAACTTATATTCATATTTAATTTCAAATATTTCTTGTTTTATATTATTATACTTTATGAATAATTAATATTGATTGATCTGACAAATTAATTTTGATGTTGATTATTCTATAGCTATCTATGAATTCATGATCCGTAATTGTCATGAAGGATTGATATGAGTGGCAAATAGGTTATTTATGAATTTGCATACTTAACTTATGATAAATAGGAAAACTAAACTGAATAGTTGTAGTTATCTCAACTATTTAATTTAGGGTCTAGTCTTTTTTCACTAAGTTTACTACTATCATTTAATTGATATGGAATGACATCATATCTAGTCAATTAATGGTAAGTTTTGGTTTGGATGCTGGGTTTGAACCATTTAATTCAGGAAAATTTGAGATTTATTATGGTTATTATAATATGTTTTGGACTAACTACATTAATTGTGACAATTATTCTTTTTAGATCTATAATCTAGTTACAACCAGATGAGATCTTTCCCTTGAATCGAAATTAAGTATTCTTGAATTTCTCCCTTCTATTTTAGGTTAATTTATTTTTATTTCTTGCTAATTTTAGTTAATTAGTTAATTAATCGAAAACCTCCATTTTATTTTATTGATTAAAATTAAGAAATTAAAGTGTAGTTCTCTTAGGATTCAATTTGGTTCCACGACTACTACAAGAAGTTTGGACAATCAAAATTAATTTTGAGGGCTTCAATAATCTCATCATATATTGACCCTATTACTTCCTAGCCACCTATAACATAAATTATAAATCATATATCAATGGTTGATATTGATAGAGTAATCACAATTGGACTATTCAATAACAACGAAAGCTAATCTCTTATGTCGAGAATTTTTTTTGAATAAGGAAGTTGCTCCATAATAGATAATGTGAGTGGTAAGCTCTATGGTCTAAAGAATAAAGATAATAATTCAAAAACTTGTTTATGGTCTACTGCTAACATATGACATACTATTTAAGCGATTAATATTTTTAACTTTTATTTTTCTTTGCTGTTATAACTCAAAAGAAAATATTTTTCATGCCCTTTGAGATTGTCTGTTATTTGCTTAATATGAAACCGTTTATTCCATCTAATGTTATTTTTTATTTTATTTCTTCATTAAAAGCTTGAAGTGGGTTAAATGACATATATGTTCCAATTCTTAAAATATGGTTTACTAATTTTGTTTAAACTACGAAATGTATTTAAAATTAACAAATTGATATATGAGGATAAATTTAATTGGCCAAAAAATTAAAATTACTTTAATATGTGATTTTTTTTGGAAAATAAGTGATATATTCATTTAAAAAGGTAGAAGTTACAATGAGAAATGAAATTCATCTCCGACAATTGGAGAACATAACAACAAACTACATATTTAAATAAGTACTGTAATGCACTATTTGTATTCTAATTAGTATCCTAAATCAAGTAGAGATAAGTTGTTGATGAGTAGATGTCAAAAATCTTCATTCTAAACTTAAGATAAAAGTCCATCCAGGTGCATTTGTTATACTGTTCAGATTTCCCAAATAACTTAGTGTTCCTCATCCTCCATATGAAATTCTTTAGCATAGCAAATCCAACCTTAAACATCTTGTGATCTTCCTTACTTTTCTATTTCAGATTCATTATCCAAGATAGACATTCCATCCAATTGAGGTTCCTGTCCTGTAGATCAAACAAGTTGAGAAATTTTCTCTATAATTGACTTGTATGGTAGCACTTGAAGAAGATGTGATCGAGTGATTCATCCTTAATGGTACATAAAAGGAAGGTCTTATTAGGGATGTAGAATTTTATACTATCTCTAGTTCCTATCTTTTATATAACTGCTAACCAGAGAATGAATGAGTCAACCTGAGCTATTCCTGAACCCCATATTAACTTGGAAAGGGGAAACTTGATAAATGGACCAATTAGCATCTGTTTACATAAAAGAGCATTAAAATTTTGTGAGCTATATAACTCCCATCTAACTTCATCCTCTAGTTTCCAATATGTTAAATAATCTAGCATGCAATCTGCAATTGGATTGATTCCACTACCAGTGTGAAATGGCTAATACTAGTTGTCATTTCGAATAAGTTTGTTCATTTTGGCATTTTCAGGGATCAGGCCTCTTCGAGTAGTGGAGTATTAAGTGTAGCATAAAAGCGCAAATGAATGCCAGTTTTGAAACCATAAATTTCTTACTTGTCCTATCTCTAATGTAATGCTTAATATGAGGATGCATAACTAATATGGAGCATAAGATTTTTTGAAAATTGTAAGATTGAGTACTTTTTTTAGAGATATGCCAAATGCTTCTTTGTTTGACATGAAACACGTGCACCTATTTCACATAGAGGCTCTCCTTATCATAACGTATTCTCCATAGCCTTTTAGCTAATAATACCTTGTTCATTCTGCTAGAAGAGTTAATCCCTAATCCACCATTTTCTTTGGGGAGACAAATGACACTCCATTTGACTTTGGAATTCTTTTTACAACTTGGATTCTATCTATACAATATGAAGTCTCTTATACTTCTATCAATCTTCTTCAGAACTCCTTTAGGAATAACTAAGTGTGACAGCCAATAGATGTGTAGGTTATTGAAAATTTAAATGGCTAATTATAGCCTACCTCCATAAGACAAAAATCTATTGCTCCAGCTAGAGATTCTTTTTTGAACTTTGTCAAACTTTAGCCTAAATACTTCTTGGAATCTCTGTAATGAAGATAAGATTATCTCAATTTAAGAAGTGTCATTAGCACATAACATCAGTAGATCATCTGCAAGAGAAAGTTGAGTGATATTGAACTCTCTACAATGATAATGATATATGAAATCTGTGTTTTCATAAATACACATCTGTGTCATTCTTTAAAGAACTTCCATAGTATAGTAAAAAGGTAGGGAGATAGTGGATCTCCCTGCCTTATCTCCTAGTTTCTTGGTATAGTTGGGTAGGTTCCCCATTCATTAAAATTGAGAAGATACTATTGATATGCAAGTATGAATCCAGCTAATAAACTTGCTAGGGTAACCAAAAGCATGGAGAGAATTGATGATGAAACTCCATTCCATACTATCATATGCTTAGTGAAGTCAATTTTAAGAGCACAATTGCTAACATGTTCTTTATAGTTGTAGTCTTTAGACAATTCTTAAATAAGTATTATGTTGTCACTCATACTTCTACCTGGAATATATTCACTTTGACCAGGATTAATAATACTTGGAAGAGTATTCTTCAATCTGTTGGCAATGATCTTAGAGATTATCTTCTATAACATGTTACAATAGGCAATAGGTTTGTAATTATTTAGTTTCTTAGGATTAGGAACTTTAGGCACTAATGCAAGAAAAGTTTTGTTAACTTCAGTGAGTAATCTGCCACTTCTAAAGAATTCCTGAACTACTCTAACTATTGGTGCTTGCAAAAGGTTCCTTTTCTCTTGAAAGAACCTAACAATAAATCCATCTGACCTAGGAGCCTTATTAGGATGAAAATAAGACATCCTTTTTGTCCTCATATGTGACTTCTTTGATTATAGTTGATTTTTGAATGTAATTGATGGAACCAACCATTTGATTAACCAGACTGCTAGGAAGACTTATAGTGTGGGTAAAAATACCATTTATTGCTTGAAAGTGACTTCTTTCCAATCTTTTTAGCTCCTTTTGGTCATTTATGTTCATATCGTCTTCATTCTCTAGACCAACAATCTTGTTTCTATTTCTCCTGCCTTGAATCATAATAAAAAAGTATTTAGTGTTTTTGTCCCTTTGTTACATTTATAGGATTCTAGACTTTTGTTTCAATTACTCTATGTATTCTTCAATGGTCTGCAAATATCTGAACAAATCTAATTTTTCTTTATCCAGGAGTGAATTAGTAGGATCTTTAGGAAATTGCTTCTGAGTCAAGGAAAAATTCTTGAGGGCCTACACTTTATTGAGTTTCGAAGGATTGAACTGTGCTTGAGGAGCTTAATACATTCAACTTTAACAAATTTTAGTATTTGAACACACAGAAATGATTTTAAACCTTGTACTTTCATACCAACAACATGTGTAACAATTGATTCAAGATGAGAGTATTCTAGTAAGGATTTGAAGAACTTGAAAGGTGATCTTCTTTTGATTGAGCTGCTGTAGATGAAAACCTTAATAGGTATGTGATCTGAGAACAAAGGTTCCTAAAAAATTGCATAGCTTTTTGTTAGTAAAGCCAACCATCAGTTGTTTACTAAACATCTATCCAAATTTCTCTGAATAAGCTTACAACCCTTCTAGTGATTGCTCCATGTGAATATAGGCCTTTAACACCTAAGATCCACTAGTCCAAGAGAAGATGTTAATGTTGTCAATTCTTTAATCTCATCATGTGATACTTTTCTTTCCCCTAAGGACTTAGAAGGAGAAAGTAGGTAGTTGAAATCCCCTGCCACCATTTAAGGCATTGACATGTTTTGAATCAATATCCTGCAAGTCCTTCCACAAGGTGTCTTTTTAAAATTCCCAATTAGGCATAAAACAACAGTTATTGCAACTGGAATGTGGAGACAACTTAGAACAATTTCACAATAAAGCAATTGGTCGGTATAGTACTAGACAAGTGAGTTGGATCAATTATAACTCTTCCATTAGGGTGTTTAGAATGATTTTTCTATAGGTATGTATTAGAATATACCCCACGAATCAATTATAGAATGTACTATAATTTATCAGTTGTGATTCAGGTAATGTCAGACTTCGACCTTATTTACAGACTTCGACCTTATTTAATATTAGCTAGTTCTAGAGACCACTTATAACTTGTGGTCCTAAAAGAAGTTTGGGCCTACTATTAATATTAAATATGCCTACAGGGTTGCACACTAAGAAACTGAACATTTATTGGGCTTTAAGAGGTTTTGGGCTTTTAGGCCTTAGGGTTTTACTATATAAATAGATGTATAGTATGACTTGATAGTAGAAGACTCATCTACCCAAAAGGAAAAAAAACCTAGTGCTATCGTCCCCCTCAAGTGATAGAGAGAGAGAGGTCTCAAGAGTGGTGCTAGCACAACAAAGGCATTTGTTCGGTCTCGCGAGGATGTGGATATTAGTAGAGACGCAACATTTGACGTGCTTTTTAGACACTACAAGCTTCTTCATTGTTTTCGCTGTGAAAGATACAAATCTGATATGAATTTAATTTCAATGTGCACATGGATCTTGGTGTTTCAGACTTGCAAATGTTGGTAAATATCATTGCATGCTGATAGTCCGAATAACATACAGTGGTATTAGAGCAACTTGTGTTTACTGAAATTGAATTTGATTAAATCCCACAAAATTAGGGTTTTTAAAATGATTCAACGTCAATGAACGAGGGGTCCTGTTGAAAGATTCAACGTGATTAAATGACGGGTCATGTCGAAATTTCAATGTGATTAAATGAGGGGTTTTGTCCATAATTCAAATTGATTGAATTAGGTTTTTTAAGTTGAACACGCATTTTTCTTACGGTTGTTGTTTTAAATGCTTTGATATTTGATATCTTCCCTTGATTATGAATGGTGAATAGTATAGCCCATAGTTGTTTTACATTTGTATACGGCCTGTGTTGCAACATCCCACTACCATAGAGTATATATCCAAACATTTAAGAACATATCCTATGATAATGGTTTGTTAGAGCAATACATATATCCAACTTATACATGGAATCATCTAACGTAATTTAAAAGTCATCAAATGTAAAACCATTCATTGCATTCATTGACAAAAGCTTTCACTATATTTTACAATCCTTATATAAGTTCTAAACAAGAAACTACAAAATACAAATTACAAATCTTCTGGTGTCAGCTGACATACCTCTGAGCCATAACTAAGTCCAAAATGTTCCTCTAATCCAGTTGAAGAAACTAGGTCTCCTATCTCGTACCTGAAAATCCACGTTGCAATTTTTCATGAGTTTTGCGAACTCAATGAATGAACCATCATTGATGATTTCACCCAGGTCAAATACACAAAATTACAAATCTCTCATATATTCATTCAATACACATATATTCCAAATACTTACACTAACATGGAACATCATATAATCATTGCAAATCAGAACAGATATATACAATTACAGATGCATATGAGACTCTAGATTCATTATTATTGTTGTGACTGAGTGCCTTTCATATACATATACAAATATTGGCCCATTGGGCTCAGTCAGAATTAGAAATCACGGAGCAAAGCTCTACTTGTAGAAACAGAAATCACGGAGCAAAGCTCTACGTGCAAGTGCTTTCATAGTAGCTACTCTGGTCACAACTCCTTTATCTACGTATGCATTTTATGAAATGCATCAATTTCAGAATATGCCATGTGTAACAGTCACATATGATGCACAATCAGAATCTCATAGTCATCGGACCTAAGTCTGACATTCAACTTTCGTTGAGAATACAAATATCATTTAGAACTTCACAACAATTCAGAGCACTTCCAATACATACTCAAATATTAAACTCCTCGAACTTTAAGTTCGAAATTCAGAAACAAATCATAAACAAATCATAATCAGTTCAATATTTGGAAATCAAACAAATTCAATCAATCCTAGGAAAAATCATCTAGATTGACTCACAGTATGCTCCGATATGCTATTGCCTGGATGGTCCAGCAATGTTTGACCAGCGTTCAATGAGCTCCACTATATCATACAAAACACATTTACAAATATCACACTTTGCACAAATATATAAGTATTCTTTTATGCACATCAATGTATAGAAAATATGCACAATGCATGTTCAATTACAATCCCGGGTATCATATTGTGATCCTTATCACCATATCATTCATATATCAAAACTCTCATAATTATCTTTTGTACTTAGGGTTTGGACCATAATAAAACAATGTGCAACTAATTGTACAACCCAATTGATCATTTCAGTATTTTTTAACAACATGCTTTCGGATAAATTTTGTATAATCATTTTGATAGGGTAAATGACAAAATTAGGCAACACTTCCTTCTATAAATTTGTTCTCCAATGTCTTAGATTTCTAATGACACCCAAATCATTCAATTTGGTTTAGTAACCTGAAAGTTATACTCCAAATATTTTTGGACTGCTCTCATTCTAAAATAGTACACTATACTCAACTTCTATCCAGAATTTGAAAGTATTAGAGACTGAATTAAAATTTGATATCTTTATAAAATTTGTAGCCCTATGTCTCTAGTTTACATCAAATGAAAAATCATCCCATTTGGATGACTACAAATCATGATATAACCTAAATACCCAAGCATGTTCAGTGAATCATACCAGTTCATACTATTCCAACAGATTCTCTCACTTTCATTCAATCAATATATTTTTCAAATCAATTCATAATGCTACAAATTGTTATAGAGAGGTATAATAATGTGCTAAGAACCTATTGGTTCAATAATCAAGTCATTTGGACATCGTATGAAGAAGTTATAACAAAAAGATTGAAGGATGTTCAGAATAAACTTTCAGAAACACGTTGAAGGTCGCGATTGTACATCTGCACGATCGCGACTTTGCTGTTTGATTAGTGATGCACGATCACGACTCGCGACCTGCTTCCTTCACCGTATATGTCTTCTTTTCCTTCCATTTTTCCAGATCTCATTCTTATACTTTCTAACTAAAACATCTATACATGAATCATCTTTTCTGTATTTCTATATCCCATACAATCTCTAAACAAGTCAGATTCAAACTTATTCCTCAACTATCAAAAATTTGAAACTTAATATATGCAAATTTCAGTTTGTGCATTTAGTTTCTCTCTCTACTTTCATCTACTACATTACTTTTCAATTTTCTACTCTTTCATTTCATCAAAAGATTATAACCATATTCGTATTTCTCAGAACCATAATAGAGTACATATATTTCTACTTCAACTTACGTAACTTTCATATATCTCAAACCATAATCTATTTCATACAGTTTTTGGACAATTCCCAATTCTCAAGTCCATCATCTAGTTCATTTATCACCGAAACTACACTTCTCAAAACCATGCATGCATGTATATATTTACACCGTAAAACATCAACAACAAACACTACTTGATTCAGTTGTACTTCCCAGCAGTTAGAGTAACTCAGTTACACACAAAGATTCAATATTCGATGATGGACAAGGAACAAAGAAAGAGTTCTCTGTTGAATGCTTTTGGTGGGTATCAAAAGCTACAGTAATCACTTCCTAAACATAACATAAGCTACGTGTAATCTTTCCTTACTCAAATCAGACTACGTGACTATTTTGCATGTATCACATATGTCACTCAAATAAGTCTGGCACTTATCACCACACATACAAGCCATTTGTCACATACATATGTTGCCATGTGTCACACTAAAATTAGTCATATTTTAATATTTTTCTAAAATTCACCAAAATTCCAAAATACCCTAAATATACCAAAATTGCCAAATCACATTCTAATAGCATTTAATAACTCAATTATACCTGAAAAATGTCAATGAATGCATGTACAATCATATGAATGTGAAAAAATGTGCATGTCATATTTAGCTTAAGCATGATATGCATTTCCTACTTTCTCAGTAATTTCTTATAATTCACAATTCTAGCCTTAATATGGGTAACGGGATGTTACATGTGTGTCATTATGTATTTGTGTAATTTGGATACAGCCTGCGTGCCGTCATGTTTTGATGTAATAATTATATTATTACTATTTTCAATTGTAATATTGTATCTTTCAAGTTAATTGAAGAATCGAATTGACTGGAGTGAAGGTATGAGGATGGCTAACCATTTGCTACATGACATTCATGATGAAGATTAGATCTTTATAGTTTAGGGGCCATACTATATATCATTATTATTTCTTATTCATGCTTTTAATTATAATTTCATTAATGCAGAAAATTCATAATCAACTTAATCCCTTAACAATATTAAGTAATAATTGATGCCTTTCCAAATTCTACACCTACAAAGACTTGAATCGTTGAGTAGTGGGCTTGCCAAAGCAAGGGGCTTTTGATTATTCAAGGAAAATAGGATGGGTAACTATTACCTATAAGTGAGGATTGGCTTACTTAACGAGGTTACCAAAATAGTTTTGAACCTTGAGGCATGTAGTTGGGAGTCGAGGCATAAGATGTGAACCAAAAACCAAGAGTTATATATGAAATAACTAGCAAACAATTTCTTACCTAAATAACTAGGATTTAGGCTTTGAGCCAAACCTCACTTAGGTCTTAGTGAAATATGGATCTTGGACCACTATACTCATTTTTTAGGGACATTTACTATATGGGTATAGTGAGAACTTCTTAATTGTTAATAATTGGGTTTTATTAATGAACATGTCACTGAAAATTTGATTGTTTTATTGTAGATAATCATAACCACCATTAACTCATCTAATTTTTCACTATGATCTGTCCTTTAGAAGGACATGTTGAATGGTTCAACTTTTTTGGACTGGTACAGAAACTTGAGAATTGTTCTCAAGCAAGAAAAGAAGGACTATGTCCTTAAAAAGTCACTCCCCATAAAGGCACCTCTTTCCACTGCTTCCCTTACTGAAAGGAATGCTTATAAGAAGCATGAGGATGATGCTCTCGACGATGGCTATCTCATGTTGGCAACTATGAACCTAGACCTTCAAAAGCAGTTTGAAAATATGGGAGCCTATAAGATGATTACAAGCTACCACAAATTGAGCGATTTCAAACTATGAAGCCTGTCTTGGAATGCAAGCTAGCAAAAGGAAACCCAGTCAGCCCACATATCATTAAGATGATTGGCCTTGTTGAGAACTTGGAAAGATTGGGATTTCTTATAAGCCAAGAGTTGGCCGCTGACATCATACTTCATTCTCTGTCAGATGATTATGACACTCTTATTATGAAATATAATATGCATAATCTAAATAAATCTTTGATTGATTTACATGGGATGCTTAAGATTACTGAGCAAAACATTAAGAAGGACCCTACCCCTGAGGTCCTCATGGTCCAAAAGAGGAAAGGTTTTAAGAAACAAGGTAATGGTAAAAGGAAGGGCAAGGGAAAAGGTCTAACTAAGAATCGAAACAAGTCCAATCTTAACCCCAAGACTAAGCCTGGTCCTTCTAATTACGATCTTTGCCATTATTATAATGAGCCGGGTCACTAGAAGAGAAACTGCAAGAAATATTTGGAAGATCTGAAGAAGAAGAAGGGTAATGACACTTCTACTTCAGGTATTTATGTTATAGAAGTAAATGTTGCTACTTCTAATTCTACATCTTAGGTCTTGGATATCGGTTGTGGTTCTCACATTTGTGTGAATGTGCAGGGACTACAAAATAGTAGAACTTTGGAAAATGGTGAAGTGGACCTATGCGTAGACAATCGAGTAAGAGTTATTGCTTTAGTTGTAAGGACATTTCATTTATCTTTTCCCTTAGGCATGGTTTTGGAACTGAATAATTGCTATCATGTACCTGCTATAAGCAGGAATATTGTCTTTGTTTTAGTTTTGGACATGAAAGGTTTTTGTTTGCGATTAAGAACAATTGTTGTTCATTTTCTCGTAATGACATATTTCATGATAACGCCCACTTAGAGAATGGGCTTTATGTTCTAAATTTGGAAAGACCTATTTATAACATAAATACAAAGAGATTTAAATCCAATGATTCAAATCCCACCCACCTTTGGCATTATTGTTTCGGATATATAAACAAGAAGCACATACATAAGCTCCCTAATGATGGGCTTTTAAACTCTTTTGATTTTGAATCATATGAGACATGTGAATCTTGTTTATTAGGAAAAATGACTAAAGCGCTTTTTACTGGAAACATTTAGAGGGCTAGTGATTTATTATCACTCATACATACTGATGTATATGGACCATTAAATTCTATAGCTAAGGAGGTTTTCATTACTTCATTACATTTACTGATGACCTCAGTAGATATGTTTATGTTTATTTGATGAAACATAAAATTGAATCCTTTGAAAAGTTCAAGGAATTTTAAAATGAAGTACAAAACTAAATTGGCAATACAATAAAAGCATTTCGATCAGATCGAGGTGGTGAATATTTGAACTGAGAGTTTGATGACCATCTCAAAGAGTGTGGAATAGTTTCACAACTCACTCCACCTATAACACTATAATGGAATGGTGTGTCTGAAAGGAGGAAACGAACATTATTGGATATGGTTCGATCTATGATGATTCATGTAAATCTTCCATTGTCATTTTGGGGATATGCTCTTGAAATGATTGCGTTTACACTGAATAGAAGTCCATCGAAGGCAATAGAAAAGACTCCATATCAGATGTGGATAGGAAAGGTTCCTAGTTTGTCTTTTCTAAAGATTTAGGGATCTGAAGCTTATGTTAAAAGGTTAACATTTGAAAACTTGTACCCAAATCTGATAAATGCTTCGTTGTGGGGGGGGGGGGGGGGGGGGGGGGGTA
>JANZLC010074883.1:0-12647 GCA_026413385.1 Erythroxylum gracilipes | reverse complement strand
TAGTAGAATGGGCTTGAAGAATCTGGAAAGAGAAGAAACAGATTCTAAGACGATAGCAAGGATTGAGGGGGAGCGTATTGTCAAGCAAAATCTGAGTGGAAAAGTAACTCCTACAAGAAAATCAAAATCTCAATCCACTGGAAGAATGTCCACAGTGAGTTTGAAGAAATCGACAGATGATGCAATGAAAGTAAAGGCGATTTCTCAAAAAGAAGAAAGCCAGGTGCGACAGACACAGACACAAGTGACCTTAAAGAGAAAGGGTGAGGCACTCCTTTCGGAGAAACCCAAACAAGGAAAAAGGTCACCTAGACTACGAACCCTGCGTCAACAAGAAGAGAAGAAAGGAAAAGAGTTGACTCAGAGTGAAGAATCTAGAATAAAAGCACTGCAGGCAACCAAGTCTTTAGTCTCAATTTTAAAGGAAGATTCAGCAAAATTGGCTAAAGAGACTGAGATAAAAAGGAAGTTGGATTTTGAGAAGAAGAAACCGCAACCTCAGTCTCAACAATAACATCCTAGGCTGATTGAAGAGAGTAAAAGGCAGAAAATCAGTCATAAGAAGAGCACTCCAATTGCTGGTCAAAAGAAAAGGTCAGTTGAACACAATCCAGCACAGGTTAATCCTTTTCAACCACTGAAGAAAGAGGATCTAAGAATGAAGATCATTGAAGAAGTTGAACCTGCCAGGAGTAGCAACTCTATAATCATAAGAGAACCCCTGAAAAGGTTATTCAAGGTATAAATTGAACCAATTGTGGTAAATAGTCGGTCTATACATATATTGAATGATGGAGAGAAAAGGTTGTATAGTGTTCTGAGGGATGAAAGATCAGAACCATACCCAACACAGATGACTAAGAAGAAGTATACTATTTATCCACTCACAAAAAGGACTGTGATAAAGATTGTACTTGACATTCAGTCGAGACCTTACATTGTTCGCAATGAAGAAAAGGGGAAAATGAAAATGTATCTAGAAGGGATAACAAGTGATCTGACAGAGGATCAAATTGAAGTTGAAGTGAGAAATATAGATGAGGCATGTTATGCAGCTCATCAGAGAGGAATTTTGTTTCCCACTATATCTCAAAGGCATTAGGAAGTAATTGTGGTCGCGTCACCATTGAGGAAACTTCTCAGGTAGTTGGGCGAATTACAGAAAGGCAGTATAGAACCATCAGAGTTGGAGATATTAGTTACAATATAGAGACTCATGTGCATCTCATTATGCACATTAGACTTTTGAGCTCTATGTCTTCAATTGTAGATGTGCTACACCTATTTGGAAAACAAGTTCCAAGACTACTTAGACTTGATGACCTTAATCTCCCTGAACCAAACTTATCCTTCAAACCTCCTGTGTTTACAATCATTGAACTGGATGTCATACCTTCAGAATCATTTGGCACTACTATTGATTTTGAAGATCAACAAAAGAAGCTTAAGGTAGCCTTAATCGAAGACATTCATAACAAAGTCAATGATATGTGTGCTTCAATAAGTAACTTACATGAGGAAGTAGCTAATATACGACAAGAACTCAAGTCACTTCGAACTGAAATGAGAGAAATGTTCTCTGAAATTATAAAGCACCTTCAGTCATGATTTTTTGATCAATAACAAATATAGGGACAAAGAAGAGAATGAGAAAGATAGGGGGAGAAGAAGTGAAGAGAAGAAGAGAAGAAGTGAAGAGAAGAGAAGAGAAGAGAAGAAGAAGAGAAGTGTTTGTTTAGAAGATAAAGTTTACAATTTTTTCAATTGTAAATCGTCTTATAAATAATACTATCTTTATAAAAATATGATTATTTGTTATCATAAAAAAGAGGGAGATTGTTAAGTAAAAATGACTTCATGATTAATAATTTTGATGAAAATCAAATAATAATAATATTAGAAAGTGATGAACCGTTTTGGTAAGACGGAAGCAGAAACTAAGACGAAAAAGAAGTAAAATTAAGACAAAGCGGAAGCAAACGTGAGGCGAAAGAAACTAAGATAAAGCGAAAGCAAAAGTAAGACGAAAGAAAGTAAGGCAAAGCGGAAGCAAAAGTGAGACGAAAGAAACTAAGATGAAGCAGAAGCAAAACTACGACGAAATAAAGTAAGAAGAAGCAGAAGTAAAAGTAAGACGGAAGAAAGTAAAACGAAGTGGAAGAAAAAGTGAGACGAAAGAAACTAAGACGAAGCAGAAGCAAAAGTGAGAGGGAAGCAAACTAAGATGGAAGAAAAATGAAGACGAAGACTCGATACTACGTCGGATAGTTAATTAGTTTGAGTTAGTTGCAGAACTGAACTAAATAAATGTTTCTTCAAAGATCAAGAGACAAGAAGAAAGAAGCGGTGATCAAGAAGCAGTTGAAGACAAAGGCTATAAATACGAGTTGGAGTTGAAGACTGAACAAGTTAGTGATTTTAAAGTTAGCAAAAAAGCTTAGCAATTTGAGATAGTGATCTTAAGTATTCATCGTGCGAAACACTAGAGCTATCATTTTCTGTAACAAAGATCGCAATATCTTTCTGTAAGAGAGAAGAAAAGCTGAGAGCCTGAAGAGGCTAAGTGAGAAAAATAATACTTGCTGTAAGAGACCTGAAGAGGCTCTGTGAAAAGAATACTTGTACAGTTGAAAAGAATAGTAAAATCTCATAAAAGATTCTTAGGTCTGGACGTAACCCACGGTTTGGAGTGAACCAGGATAAAATCGTTGCCTCTACTCTCTAACTCTCAACTTTTAATTTCTATTGTTCTTTACAAGTACTTAGAAGTTAATTGTAATACATTGTGATTTTTATTTAATAGTTTTGAAAAAAAGTTTTCAAAGAATCTTAAAAAAGGGGGATTGTATTCACAAAAAAGGATACACAATTCAACCCCCCTTCTTGTGCATTTTGTACATTGAGCGTAAAGTCTATACTAATGCGTGATTTACTTCAATTGGTATCAGAGCTCGGTGTCTAAGAACCACCGTTACAAAGTGTAGATAAAGATCTATGGTAGAATCACACGTTTATATAGCTGAAGGCGCCTCCGTCACTAGACCATTACTGGAAAGACAGGATGTAGCTCTTCATTGAATCTACTCATATTGATCTTTGGGAGATTATAGAGAATGGACCGTATACACCGATAGATGATAAAGGAAATGCTATTCCATGAACCAGATGGTCAGCAGATCAAAAAGCAAGATTCTAGCTGAATTCAAAGGCCAAGTTCTTTCTAGGTTATGCCCTAAGTAGAAGTGAATATGATAAAGTTCACAGATGCGACACTGCGAAGGAGATGTGGGATACTCTATCAATCGCATATGAAGGCACCAACCAAGTGAAGGAGTCCAAGATACGCATTCTTGTATACCAATATGAACTGTTCAAAATGAAGGAAGATGAGTCTATCGATAAGATGTTTAGACGTTTTCAAACTATCATCAATGGACTTAAAGATCTTGGGAGAACTTATGATAATCAAGATCATGTTTAAAAGATTCTCAGAAGCCTACCAAAAAGATGGAGACCTAAAGTCACCGCGGTACAAGAAGCCAAGGACTTTAGCGTGTTAAAGCTTGATGAATTTCTTGGATCCTTAAAGATATATGAAGTGGATCTCGATGCAGAAGATAAACCCAGACGGGATAAATCTAAAGCATTGAAGGCTAGACAAAAGTGTTAAAGATCGAAGAAGTCAAGAATGACGACTCCAGTGAATCTGAACAAGATTTGAGCGAAGAAGATGATGAATTATCCTTTATCTCGAGGAAGATCAGACGCATGTGGAAGAAGAAAGCAAGAGGAAATAAAGAGTTATATTTTAAGAAGAATAGCAAAGATGAAGGTAAAAACGAGAAAACATCGGTCACCTACTATGAATGCAATAAATCGGGACACTACAAATTTTTATGGAGAGATAAGGGCATGTGTTAGGAATCTATTGCTTTGAGAATAACATAATTTGGAGGTCAGGTATGAAGTTATGGCCAAAAGAATCAATTATGCTCTTGTTCTCAATCATATTGAACCTATCTTGGGACAATTGGCATAACTTTGACAAGGGATGTCGGATTGAGTTCACTTTTAGACGGTTTGAAAGAGAACTTCTAGATCTACAACTTTCGTGGAGACTCTAAAGTGAAATTCTGTCATTTGGATAAGACACAGACCATGTGAATCTACACAGGCAGACCGTGTAACTTTCGAGTCTGATTGTGCTTCTGCGTTAGGAACACACGGCCTATGTGAATTTACATGGGCAGACCATGTATCTTTCGGGTCTGATTGTGCTTATGCGTTAGGAACACACAACCTGTATGAATTTACATGGGTAGACCATGTAACCTTCGGGTCTGATTGTGCTTCTGCGTTAGGAACACACGGCCTGTGTGAATTTACACGGGCAGACCGTGTAACCTTCGAGTCTGGCAATTTCGTTTGGAGGTTCAAGACATGGACTATGTGAATTCACACGGGCAGACCGTGTAACTTTCAGGTCTGGTTATTTTCTCAGCATTAGGAATACACAGTCTGTGTGAATATACACAGGCAGATCATGTAACTTTTAGATCTGCTAAATTTTCCCCTCTCTAAAAACCTTTCCAATGGATCTTACCTCCATCCTAGCACCCCTTTTACACATAATCATCCCGAATTCAACTCTCCTAGTGCGATATCACTTTATATACTTTAGTTATTTGGGATACACATCCTGTGCAACATCACAAACTCAAACAATCATATCTCTCAACTCCAATATCTAAAAATTGCATACTTTATATCGTTGGAAATCTAGAAAGACAAGCTACAACTTCTATGAAGACAACTTAGTCAAATTTATCCTAAATTAGTACAGTGTTTCCCCCAAAGCCAGAACACAAATCCTAGTCCTATGAAAACTAAAATTTTCAATGCAAAGATTTGAAATGCCACAAATAACCATAATGTATATGTATTTCATTCACATTAAAATAAGAGTTTTACAACGCTTTAGCGGGCATTTTGAGCCACCTTACAACATAATCCAAAATACAAACTTTACAAGAACAATAATTTCTCAAAATGCAACTAAAGCCTTGTTTTACAAAATCTAACTTCAAAAGAACAAAATATGCAAGTTGGAGTGATGTCTTGACGATCGACTCGATCACTCAAAATCTTGCTCATCGCTTGTGGATGGGAAGGAATGGGGGTGAGCTTAAAGCTCTTGGGTAACAGTTTTATAATCGATAACAAGCAAAACCAATGACAATAATCATGATCAAAGCAAATTCATATGAAATCCATGAAACATATATTCCTAAAATTCTAAACATATCAAGCCAATTCACAGCTCACTTAAGTCAAGCATTATGTCAATGCAAGTAACACATAATCACATCGTAATGGATTGGGCAAATCCATAAACATGACGAACTACACAATTCCACATAATGGTCCTGTGTAGTCGTAAACTTGAACGAGTCTATGAAGGAGCTCCATACCACTAGCGGGCAGGCGGGAGAAGCCTTTAACTTGGTCAATGTGCATGTGACATTCTTGGATGGACTACACCAAACCCACATAACATGTAATTCATGCACTGAAAACCGTTTGCCCATATGACACATTTCAAAAACTTGCTTTTCATAAACATGACATATTTCATATGCATTCCCATCATCATTCCACAATTCAAAATTTTCTCAACTCATTCAAAAACAACAAATACAACAATTGTGAAGCAATTAAAATTTATTCCCAAAATTCACACACAACAACATGTGGCACATTCTCATGCATTTAAAGAACAATAAATACACATTTATAAGGTAGTTGGAAATCATTAAATTCCATTTACTCGAAGAACATTTATGGCTTATTAACTCAATTATAAAAATGTAACCCACCTTAATTTCTTTGCTTGAAAACCTTGCTCAAATTGCCTCTACTCTTACTCCTCTTGCCTCTCTTGATTTTCTTCAACATTGACAAAAAAACCCAAATCAAAAAAATTCAAATTAGAAAACCTAAAAAAACCTATGCATGAAATTGATCATAGAATACTTAAACCCATGTATTTCCTAAGCTCTTTGAACCAAAACCCCTTCCAAATTCCAAAAGATTAAATATAAACTTACCTTGAATCTTCACCAAACAATGATTTTCTTGGCTTTAATGGAAGCTCTAATCCTCCTCTTCCTTTTTCCTCCTTGAACAAACTCCAAAGTCACTCTTTAAGACTATGAAAAATCAAAACCTAGCTTAGCCTTCTTTCTCTCCTCTCTTTTCTCTCCAACGACACTCTCTCCCTCTTCTCTCTTCTAATTTTCATTTTTTATCACTCTTCAATTGCAAGACAAGTCTTCTTTCTCCCTTATATACTCTTAATGAAGATAAAAATGTCCAACTTGCCCTTCCTTCAATGCCTTAAGACTTTACAACTTAAGTGATCTTCTAACAATGCCCCTTATACAATCTTACCACCCTAACACTTTAATTCAATTACCCTTTGTCATATAATCTCATTAACATTAACATGCTAAATGACTCCAAGATAATTTAATCTATCAAGACTCAAAATTACTTTAAATCATGCTTAATATAAAAAATTTCGTGGCTAACATTTCTTTCCCTCTTAAAAGAATTTTGTCCTCGAAATTCTTACCTGAATCATCGAAGAGGTACGGATACTTCTCCTTCATAGCTTCCAAGGACTCCCACGTGGCCTCTTCCATAAAATGGTTTCTCCACAGAACTTTGACTAGCTGAATTGTCTTGTTCCTTAGGACCTTCTCCTTAGTGTCCAAGATCTCCACTGGAGTCTCCTAATAAGTCAGATAATCTATCAACTGAACCTCAATGGTCTGAATAATATGGGAAGGATCCGATCTATACCTCCTCAACATAGAAACATGGAAGACATCATGTATTTTTGATAATTCCGGTGGCAGTGCTAACCTATAGGCTAACGTTCCAATCCTCTCAAGAATATCGTAAGGACCCACATATCTTGGACTCAACTTACCCTTCTTACCAAACCTCATGACTCCTTTCAAAGGAGATGTCTTAAAGAAAACTTTCTCACCCACTTCATACTCCATTTCCTTCCGGTGTGCATCGGTGTAGCTCTTCATTCTATCCTATACGGCTTTAAGCCACTGCTTAACCAAATTAACCTTGTCGACTGTCATCTAAAGTAACTCTGGTCCGATTAATTTCCTTTCTCCTTCTTCATCCCAACATATCGGAGTTCTACATCTTCTTCCATACAATGCTTCATAAGGAGCCATCTGAATGCTTGAATGGTACGAATTATTATAAGTAAATTTGATCAATGGCAAGTGTTCATCCCAAGCGCCCCTAAAATCCATCACACATGTCCTGAGCATTCCCTCAAGGGTCCAAATGGTCCTCTCATATTGACCATCTATTTGAGGATGAAAAGCAGTGCCAAAGTTCAATTTGGTTCCAAGAGCCTCTTGTAAGCTTCCTCAGAATCTCAAAGTAAATCGGAGATCCCTGTCAGAAACTATAGAGTCCGGAATCTCATACAGTCTCACTATCTCATAAATATACTTCTTTGCTAGCACATGCAGAGAATCAGTCTATTTAATTGCCGAAAATGGGCTGACTTTGTTAACTGATCAAAAATGACCTATATCGCATCGTGCTTCCTACTAGTCTTAGGCAAACCCATCAAAAAATCCATGGTCACACGTTGCTACTTCCAATCAGGAATAGACAATGGCCTTAACTTGCCCGAAGGTGCCTGGTGGTCAGCCTTGACTTGCTGACACACTAGACACTTGCTCACATATTCAGCTACATGTTTCTTCATGCCTTTCCACCAGAAATGTTCTTTCAGATCTCTGTACATCTTGGTACTATCCGGATGCATGGCGTAAGGCGCATTGTGTGCCTCATCCAATATTTCATCCTTTACTTTTTTAACATTCGAAATACAAAGTCTATTTATGACAACCATAAGCCCATCATCCCTCACTGCCACTTCAAATTTCTTACCATTCTGAATTTCTTCTCGGAGCTTACTCAATTCTGCATCATATGCTTGTAACTCCTTAACTTTCTCCCTGAGTATCGGTCTCACTCTGAAAGTAGCAATAACACAATTGGTTTCCTCCTATTTCAAACTTATTTTAAGCTACGCCATTTCTTCCAATAAGGACAGATACCCTGTTTGAACATGAGCCATAGAGGATTTCCTACTCAAGGCATCTGCTACCACATTTGCCTTTCCTGGATGGTACTCAATTAACAGGTCATAATCCTTGAGCAACTTTAACCATCGTCTTTATCTCAAATTCAGTTCCTTTTGGCTCAGCAAATACTTAAGACTTTTATGATCTGTAAAAATCTTCGTCTGTACCCCATACAAATAATGTCTCCAAATCTTCATAACAAAAATTACTGCTGCTAATTCCAGATCATGGGTCGGGTAATTCAATTCATAAGGTTTTAGCTTCCGCAAGGCATAAGCTATTACCTTGTCTCCCTGCATCAACACACAACCCAAACCCTTCCTTGAAGCATCACTATAAACTGTATAGCCCTCATCTCTAGTAGGCAAAATCAAAACTGGGGTACCTTTCAATCTATGTTTAAGCTCCTCAAAACTCTTCTGACATTCATCACTCCAGATAAACTTCTGATTCTTCCTCAATAGCTTGGTCATCAGAGCAGCTATCATTGAAAATCTTTCCATAAACCTCCTATAATACCCTGCCAAACCCAGAAAACTTCTCACTTCTGCCACTATCTTCGATGCATGCCAATTCACCACTGCTTCAATTTTCCTTGGGTCAACATGCACCCCATCTTTCGATATCACATACCCAAGGAAAATCATTTTGTGAAGCCAGAATTCACATTTGCTGAATTTGGAATAAAGTTCCTTCTTCCTTAATGTCTGCAATACTATTTTGAGATGTTCCTCTTCACTCTGAGAATAGACCAAAATGTCTTCTATAAACACTATGACAAACTGATCCAAATACTCCTCGAAGACCTTATTCATCAGATCCATGAATACAGCCGGAGCATTGGTCAGTCCGAATGGCATGACTAGGAATTCGTAATGCCCATAACGAGTCCTAAAGGCCATCTTGCTGACATCAGACTCCTTGATTCTGAGCTGATGATAGCCTAACCAGAGATCAATCTTGAAAAAGGCCCTTGCTCCCTGTAACTGATCAAACAAATCATTAATCCGAGGTAGAGGGTACTTGTTCTTAACAGTCACCTTGTTGAGTCTCCGGTAGTCCATGCACATGCGCCATGTCCCATCCTTCTTCTTAACAAACAGAACCGACGCTCCTCATGGTGACAAACTTGGCCGTATATATCCCTTCTCCAACAGTTCCTCCAACTGTTCTATGAGCTTCTTCAGTTCAGCTGGAGCCATTCTATATGGTGGTATAGAAATGGGTGCAGTTCTGGGAATCAAGTCAATGACAAACTCGATTTCCCTCACCGGTGGCAAACCAGGTAAGTCCTCTGGAAACACGTCTGGAAACTCCCTCATATTTAGAAAATCTTCTAACTTCCCTTCATTTACATCAGTGTCCACGACGTGTGCCAAAAAGGCTTTACACCTTTTTCTCATCATCCGTTCGGCGAGTAAAGCCGAAACAATCCTGGGTGATAGGGTTCTCCTATCTCCTCTGAAAATCACCTTCTCACCATTGCCAAAGTCAAACTCTACCTCCTTGCGGCTACAATCTAATTTTGCACAATATTTTTTCATAGCATCCATACCCAGTATAACATCTAGACCCTTCAGGTCTAGAGGCAATAAGTCTACTACCAGTCTAACACCCCCAATAACCAGTTCATAGTCTCTATATACTTGACGTATTTTCACCTTCCTCCCTAAAGGAGTGGTAACAATCAAGGGACTATCCAAAGGCACCAAATTCATATCATGCAAAACCATGCTTGCAGAAATAAATGAATATGTCGAACCAGAATTAATCAAGACATATACTCCATAATTAAACATCTGAGCCATACTCGTGGCAACTTCGGGTGCGGCTGCAGCTTCCTCCTTGGTCATGGCGAACACCCTTGCTTGAGCCTGAGCCTAACCCCTTGGCCTTCTTGGAGGAACAACCTTCCATGTAGCTCCAGAACTGCCCACTTCAGCGGCTGGCCTGGTCCCCATTGTTTCTGCTCTCCTTGGGGCTTGCAACTGTGACCCCTCTTGCCTTGTTGCCTAGGGACAATCCTTGATCATATGTCCCTTCTCCCCGTATCGGAAGCATGATCCAAGTAACTTGAAGCACTCTCCTTTGTGAAGTTTCCCACAATGCTCACATCGAGGGTTTGTATATCTGCTCCTTTCCGTCCTTCCCGTGCCTCCCACACTTGAGGCTTGTCCTGAGACTGCCCTTGCCTGCTTGTCCTTGGCTGGGCCACTACTCCTCACTTCGCTCTGGGAACGAAAGCTCCTCACACTCCTCTTTAGCATTGGAGCACTCGTCCCCTTCCTAATAGACTGTTCTCGGCTCTTCCTCTTCTTGTTGACTTCATATTTGATGTTCTCTAATTTCTCTGCCTGGAGGGTCGCATCTACCAATAGCTGGTAGTCACAAAAGTTATGAATTAGCACCTTCTCCTTGATCCGTAGATGAAGTCCCCCCTCAAATGTATGACACTTTTCCTCTTCATTCGCTACAATGTTGGCCGCATACCGGGAAAGCTGGGTGAACTTCAGCTTATACTCACTCACACTCATGTCCATCTGTGTGAGATTCAGAAACTACCTGTCCTTTTCTTGGATATACACCCTAGAGAGATACTTCTTCCTGAACACTTCCATAAAATCTCTCCATGTCAATACCAGAGGCATAACTTGACTATGGGGCACTGATTCCCACAAGTGAAGTGCATCCCCCTATAGCAAACTGACTGCATAGTCCAGTTTTTCTTCATCATTACACTTCATCTGAATTAGGACCCTCTCTGTCCTCTTCAGCCTCTTCAACCATGCTTCAGCCTCTTCAGGATTGGTGGTTCCATTAAAATCCACTGCTCCGTACTTGCGGAGCTTATCATACTGTCCACCCTTATCCAAAGGAGTTGACACCGAAGTTTATCACCCTTGGCCTATGGCATAAGTGAAAGCCTGGGCGAACGCTTGAAAGAATTGTGGGTCCAAAGGGTTTACTTGAGGCATAGGAGGAGGAGGCGGTGGCACTTCGTGTTGCACACTAGGTGCCTCAGAGTCGGGAGCAGAATGTGTTCCCGTATCTTGTGGGAAATAGGATTCATCCGTGCTCCCTTGGCGAGAGCCAGATCGAGTCAGAACTCCTTAAGTTCTCCTTCGAGGCGGCATAATCACTCCTTCAATTTTAAAGCATTTTAAAATCTTTGGTTCATGCAAAACAATTTCAAATCATGTAAAACAATTCAAAACAATGTAAGTTGTTCATTTAAAATAATGCATATGATTCATTTAAAACAATGCAAGTGGTTCATGTAAAACAATGCATGTTTACTTCATACTTGAAAACTACCCACCTAGTTTCCTAGCATATCACTAAACCTAGTTGCTCTGATACCACAACTGTTGGGCCCCATTTTTGGAGCCCAACTATCCGGAATCATAGAGCGGGATTCCTTGTAGGGTGCAAGTACCCTTATTAGGCATTATTGGCTCTTCATCGTTCAAATAACATCTTAAGCATCAAGGGCGATCCCACATAACAAATTCACAAAATCACAATTGAATTTTTCAAAATCGTATCTCTTAGTCTCTATTTTATTTTGGAGCAAGAACCAACTAAATCAGAGTTCTATAGATGAAGATATGCTTAAGAAACCAAAGTATGTTCAAGGCCCCAACATGCTCTCCCAACTAAGCCCTCATTTTTCTTCCATCAATCTTTTTGAATTCAACACCAATGGCTATAAATTCTTTTTGTAATGTAAAAAATTGTGTTAGAAATCTAACACCTCAAGAATCACCTCAATCGGAGGTCGGACGAAAAAGTTACGTCCCAACGAACCCAATATGTTCATGTTCTTATCTACCTTCTACATGCCTTGGCGCAATTGCCATAATTCTCACCACAGATGTCGGATTGACTTTGTTTTTAGATGGTTTGAAAGAAGACTTCTAGGGTTACAACTTTCATGAAGACTCAATAATGAAATTCTTTTGTTTGGAGGGAGAAAATACACAGGACGTGTGAACCAACACGGGCAGCCTGTGTGACTTTTGGGTGGAACAGTGTGCTCTGTGCCAGAAACACACGGCCTGTGTGATTTTACACGGGCAGGCCGTGTAACCTTCGGGTCAAACTAAATTTTC
Source organism: Erythroxylum gracilipes (assembly GCA_026413385.1). Classification (NCBI taxonomy): domain Eukaryota; kingdom Viridiplantae; phylum Streptophyta; class Magnoliopsida; order Malpighiales; family Erythroxylaceae; genus Erythroxylum; species Erythroxylum gracilipes. The sequence continues at coordinate 346 of JANZLC010074883.1, read as the reverse complement.
ACCCTCCAAGACCCCTCCAAAGGATCCTAAACCCATCCTAACTTCCCCTTTACTCATAATCTTTCCAAATCGATCAATCCTAGTGGGATATCGCTCCACAAACTCTAATAATGCGGGATACACAACCTAAGCAACATCACCTACTCAAATGATCATATCTCTCAACTCCAACATCCAAAAATTGCATACTTTATAGCGTTGGAAAGCTAGAAGGACAAGATACAACCTGATCAAATTCACCCTATATTAGTGCAGTTTTTCTCTCAAAGCCAGAACACAAATCCTACCCCTATGAACACTTAAAATTTGCAATGCAAAAACATGAAATGCCATAAGCAACCATAAT
>JANZLC010074855.1:0-12648 GCA_026413385.1 Erythroxylum gracilipes | reverse complement strand
AGCAGTCAACTGGATCCCGTGATCCTAGCAAGCCACCTACTGGATCCCTTGATTGTAGTACATGTATCATTCACTTCCTTACAGGGCTGTGAATTAGAGTTAACATATATTAATTATAGGAGTGATTGGTTCTTACACGTTGTGTATATATATCGTGTAAACTATCAGTATAGTAACAAGCTTGATTCTTCATTTCACTATTCTTTTGTTAGTATACAACAACAACAACAACAACAATTATTATTATTATTATTATTATTATTATTATTATTATTATTATTATTATTATTATTATTATTAGTTGAACAACAATATGTGGTCAACCATCATTATAATTTATGTAGTTCTAATCAAAGACCAGACTAACATAGTTGAAGACCTCGCCTTTCTTCTATTTCTTTAATGGTTAATTAGCATCTTTGAAGACGCCGGCCTTGGTCAATTAGGAGGGTACACAAAATTGCTTCCAGAATAAACTCCAAAACTTTGAAAGAGACAACTCATCTTGCAGAAAAGACTTGACTAAACTGTCAAGCTTCACGTCTAGGAATGGTGGAAAGCAAAGAAACAATGTGTATTGTGTCAAAAACACCTACAGATACGTAATCTGCCTTACAATTAATAGTTTCTTTAAACATCCATTTGTAATACTGAATGAATGAAGACATAAATTATATTCAACTGTTTTAACTTTCTCTATTTATGATTGAATTAATATCTTTTTGTTATGATCTACAAATTGTTAGACCTATTAACTTTCTTTATAAATTTTGTTAATAAAGGACAATGAATTTAATATAATCGTGACTTTTAGTAGACTTATAATTTATTTGTGAACATTTATTTGTTAATTTAGAGGCGAGTTAAGGTCTAAGTCAAGAAAGTTAGGCCATAAAATTAGTTCAAAGGCCGTTTGAGAATTAACATTTTCATACCCACGACTGAGCAAAATGGAAATTCGTAGAACACTCGACTATGTCAATACGCAAAAGCTTATATGTACTTATTCACAAAAGGCTTTTATCCACGGATCGAGGATTTGTTTACAAACTATTGCTTCGTTGACTTGAAATTGAAAAGTTTAGATGTTTAAATTCATTTAATTAGTCTTGACAATAATTGATTCCTTAATTCATTTTAATTACCTTTGATTGAATTAGTAACTTGATACGGTTGATGATTTGAGATGCTCTGAGACTGGCAATCGGAATGATAGCTACATGTGCTTCAGTGAATGAAATGAAAGATTCATTTGAAGTAGATTACTTCAACGATATTTTATTTCATTTTTCATAGATTTTTAATGAAAATAATGAGTAGGAGAAAACCAATTAGTCATATAAAGAGGTTAAAAGGTTGTTATACTTATGTGCTGATTAATCTTCTAAACCAATTAAAATATAGATCTAATTTTTTTTAAGTTTTATATATTTGAAGAGACTCTATTGACAATATTTTAATGTTATGGAATTCTTTTGTATTAATCAAAGAAGTCAATTAACTAGAGACGTTATATATATATACACACACACTTATCCTTTAATACTTGTTTAACAACATTAAGAAGTCAATCATTTAATTAATATTATTTAATATAATTCTAATCAAAGACTAGATTAGCACAGTTGAAGAACTCACCTCTCTTCTATTTCTTTAACAGTGAGCATCTTTGAAGAAGCCTTCCTTATAATTAGGAGGTACAGAAAGTTGCTTCCGGAATGAAACTACAAAACTATAATATTTCCTCAATTGTTTAAGCGACCGAGAAAACTCACAGCCCATCTTCTTGCACAAAAGGTCTGACTAACCGGTCAAGATTCATGTATAAGAATGGTGGAAAGTAAAAAGAATTTATTGTTTTAATAACTCTGTGTTATTCATAAGTTGCTAAAAAAACCTTGACATATAAATATTAGCAAAAAAAATCCTGAGTTGAAATTTTATTAACTCACAGTCCCTTAACAACACAAGGCTAAGGGTTTTTTTTTGCAGCAAAATTGAAAACATAAGATTAATAGAGTAACATTTTATATCTCAGGGTTTAATTAACTACTTTCATATAACACAGGGCTCGCTACAACAATTTTATCTTTGAAGCACGAATTCATGTCACGTTCCGATAACAGAAAGAATTTTGGCATATTTCATTTGAAGCACGAATTCATGTCACGTTCCGAACCTATTCCCCAACCTATCACCTCTCCGTTTAAGAGCATTCAGAACAACTACAAAAGTGTCGCTCGTAGATAGAATAATTAGAAAACTTTCACTTCAACTAAATGCTTCGACACGAAGAGCTAGAAATCCATGAACTTGTTTCTTTGTAATTATTAGCTGGGCATTTTTATTTTTTAGTTCCTAATCTTAGTTTTTATCTTTATTATTTAGAAATAAAAACTTATATCATTATTAATATCAATATAGCTATACAAATATTATCATAACCTATTATAAAATATTTAATAATAAATATTAATTAATAAAATAATAAAACAAGTTAAAATTAAATTTTAAATTTCATCTATCATATGATGTGATGGGAAATTAGCATAGGATCATATCCTGAATACACAGGAATAATTACTAAACTTTTTCGTATTTTGATTTTTGGAAAACTAAGGTCACTTTAATTCTATAAAATTATTGACACATAAATCATAATAAAGTGTGAATCTTAATTCGTATATTATTCCAAAACTTGATCATATTATTGTTATATCTCACAAACCATTTCTAAAATTGATTTATCTGAACCACCGTAGTCACACAAGTGTCCAGTCTCTAACAGTATCCACATAGCAGATTGAGAAAACTTTGTAATTCTTACAAAGAGGGTTAAGCAAAAAGTGTTTACTTTAAAGCTTAAGTCTATTTGTAATAAGTTTTGGACATTTTAGTAATTTAATTAAAATTAAATTCTAATTTCATTTATGCCCAAATAAGTTCCAATATCCTATATTAATCCTTATTTATTAAATATCTCATATTTATTAGTAAAGTTTGTCAAACTTTACAATCAAGTCCAACTTGATTAAAATATCTTTGCTCTCTTCAACTCGTTCTTTATATGAAACTCATTAGGTTCCTAAATATGTTGGCAATGATTATAAATTATAGTTTTATTTTATAACTAGAATTAGATAAATTTAAACTTCTTTTAATTTATATTTAATTCTTCAATCATATATCAAGATTGGTATATAACAATACATCATAATCACCCAAATATTTAAGAATGTCAAAGTAGTTTTGACTAACATTTTTATGTATGATTTTTTGTATAATGTAATCCTTTCATCATACAATGTTCTGATTAGACATATAACACAGAATTAATGTCTACTCTAATTTGAGAATGATCATATTAGTGTTATGTGATTAGCTATTGAATTAATTAATGATATTTATAAACTATTTACAAAACTTCGTTTTACCTTGGCCAATGATTTCTCAAATCAATACTAATTGAGAATAACAGAAAATTCTCCCTAATTACTTTAAGGTGATAAATCATATCTTAATCACTCAATTAATGAATTATCCATGATTAGAATAGGTCATAAGTAGTATCAAAATATAGCAATCCTCTATACAAAATAACTTTGGAGACCTTAAGTCAAATAATCACTTATATAATCATAACAATGAGAATTTTCATAGACATACAAGTAATGTTCCAAATAGATTTCTCATATCAGGTCAATTCAATAAACTTGTTCTCTAACAAACACTCAGACGGTTGTTTAAGTATCTTCATACTTTAGCTTTTAACATTGACTACTTCTTCATAAGAAAAAAAACATAACATGTGTTAGTCCTTTTACATTTTATTAATGTACAATATTAATAGAACAATGACTAGGAACAATGTAGAGATAATACATAAATACAATATATATCTCATAATTATAATCTCATTAAATTTCATTTGTATGTATAATTGTACCATGGAATTTATCATATACATATAAATACGTAAAAGATAAAGAATGTCTTTAAATTATTTTGTCACTAAACTACAACCAATTAATTGGCTATTGGGCACAAACCAATAATCTCCCACTTACACTAAGTCAATCGTTTAAGTATCTCATACCATATCACCATATGACGATTATATTACTGCTAGGACAGTGGCTTAATGAGAGAATTCTACAAGATTCTCTATAGTACGCACTTGCTTAAATCTTACAACTTCTATCTTGATTATCGTCATAATTAAGAAATTTTGTCTAAATACATCCTTAGATCATTGATCAGACCTTAGCTCCTATGCATACCCAATGGCTCTATTGTTCTATAGTACATTACTGTCTTGAAAAATTTAAGGAATTATATCAAGTTTATTAAAGAACTTATTGATGCAATTAATCATTTCTACTAAATGACAAATGTATTATGGCTTAGTAAGTAGCTATTGCTACATTGGAACCTTTCCAATCTTAAAATGATATTGTTCAAAGTAAAATAAACTTTAATTAGGAATTAATTCTAAAGCAAATGTCCTTATCTCTTTAAACTTAAACATCAACTCATACATAGAATAATGGATATCTTTAATATTTCACAAGTATCTGATATTTAAAAATACTAAACATCTTTAGTACATTATCTATGTACTTGGTTAAAATAGGTGAACAACTTCCAATCTATCTCTATAGATTAGATATTTTTAATTAAGTTGTTACCTTTTCATATCCAATCAGAGTTTTTTTGGACAATTATATTTTCAGTAGTCAAAAAATAGAATTGTTGTTTTCTATAAGCAATATGTCTCCATATACTCCCGTTAAAGAGGACAACTATACTCCTACTAACCTTCTTGTAGACATGATAAATTCACAATCATCTCAAAAACAAACTATTTGAATTTATCAAGAAAGTTAATCTTTCAATGTCTCGTAGCCTTTCAACTATACATCAAACATATCAACAAAGGCATTAGTTGCAATTGGATGTACTGTCATGAGATTTGAACTTTTCCAAATTTCATCTTATTCCCACTAGTTATCTTGAGATCCATGCTCCTATAAGTATACATTAAATATTTGTTCAATGGATCTGTAAGATTATATCCAACCTTTTGGATATCTCACAACCTTTTATTACCCATTTTATTTTTAAACTTAATGAATAGTATATGCTTCAACTAAGCATCACATCCTTGAATCGTTAACTTTGACTCTTTCAAAGACTTAGTATTTCATATCTAATATAAAATCTTACTAATTGATTTAATTGGAACAATAGAAGGTAAGTCATATACTAGGCATCGCTATATAAGAAATACTACTACATCATACAATATCTTATATTGTATTTTTCCTCCTTATATAAATCCACGCTCTTATAGAATTTTTTTTATAAAGGTATTCACTAGAGAATCTTATTCTGTAACGAACCGCTTCTATAGTGCATATGCTCAAACATCTAAGGATATTCGAGAACATACCCTACGAGAATGGCAAGTTAGAACAATCACTTTAACTAACTAAGGCATCACACAAATCACAAGCATTCAAAAAGATCAACTTTTTCCCATTTCATTCACAGACATAAACTTACCTTGTTCCATTACAATCCATATATATACATTACATAACATTTGAGAGTTTACTACCCCATACAAAATATACAACATGAAATGGAATGCTAACTGAAATCATTCTAAACAAGACTCCTTAGATATCAACTGACCAGAACCCTGAGCCATTCTTGTTCCCAAAATGACAATACTAGAATTCTACTAGATTGCCTTAAAAGCTAGGACTCCTTTGTATCTGAAAATCAATGTTGCAATTTTGATGAGTTTGCGAACTCAGTGAGTGAACCATCATCGATGTGCTCACTCAAGTCAGAATATAAACATCATCAATATACAACCAAGTTCAACAAGTATATGTACCTGAAAATCAACGTTGCAATTTTGATAAGTTTGCGAACTCAGTGAGTGAACCATCACCGATGTGCTCACTTAAGTCAGAATATAAACATCACAAGTATATAACTAAGTTCAACAAGTATATCACCTTATTCAGTATCAAATCCCACATCACATTTTATCATATTTCAATAAGTACAACATGTCTACAAACATTTCATATCACCATTTCAGAACAATCCAATAATTTATCTCAATCATTCATAAGATACATGTAAAGTTATAAATATGCAAATGCACATGTGACTCCATTTCTATTTTACTTTGATATGACCAAGCGTCTATTTACTATCCCTTATCTGTTGTGAATACCGAACTCATTTCATTTATTGTCTTGTACCTATTGTGGATATTGGGCTCATTATTAAATAAGCATGTGGCTCTTTGTGCATAATTCCTAAGCTTAAAGCTCTTTTTCATGTTGTTCACTCTGGTCACAACTCCTTTATCTGATCATGCATATCAATATAATGGAATGTTAAGTTAAAATGACTTTACGATTAATAATTTTGATGAAAATCAAATAATAATAAAAGAAAGGAAAGTAAGACGAAAGCTTAAGCAAAAGTGAGACGTTACGAAAGTAAGACGGAAGCTCAAGCAAAAGTGAGACGATGCGAAAGTGAGACGATGTGAAAGTGAGACGGAAGCTCAAGCAAAAGTGAGATGATGCGAAAGTGAGACGGAAGCTCAAGCAAAAGTGAGACGATGCGGAAGTGAGACGATGCGGAAGTGAGACAGAAGCTCAAGCAAAAGTGAGACAGAAGAAAGTGAGACGCAAAAAAACAGACGGAAGAAAAAGTGAGATGGAAGAAAGTGAGACGCAAAAAAACAGACGAAAGAAAAAGTGAGACGATAGAAAGTGAGACGCAAAAAATAGACGGAAGAAACTAAGACAAAGACCCGATACCACGTCGAATGATTAATCAGTTTGAGTTAGTTACAGAACTCAACTGAATAACTGATTCTTCAAAGATCAAGAAACAAAAAGAAAGAAACAGTTATCAAGAAGCGGTTGAAGACGAAGGCTATTAATACGATTCGAAGTCAAAGACTGCAAAAGTTAGTGAATTTTACAAGAGGTAGAGATTCTAAAGTTAAAAACATTATTGTGCTAAATTCTAGAGCTACAATTGTTTGTAACAAAGCTTGAAACATCTTTCAGTAGAAAGAAGAGAAGCTGATAGCCTGAAGAGACTAAGTGAGAAAAGAATACTTGCTATAAGATACTTGAAGAGCCTTGGTGAAAAGAATACTTGTATTTTTGAGAAGTATTGTGAAATCTCAGAAAGGATTATGAAGACTGGACGTAGCCCACGATTTGGGGTGAACCAGTATAAATCTGCTATGTCAATTCTAAAAATTTGCTGTGTCGATTCTAACTCTCAACTCTTAACTCTCAACTCTCAACTTTTATTCTTATTGTTTTGTACAAGTACTTAGAAGCGAATTGAAATACTCCGTGATACGTTTATTCAATAGTTTTGAAAAAGCAAATTTTAAAAAGAAGTTTTCAAAAAGGGGATTTTATTAAAAAGGATATACAATTCAACACCCCCTTCTTGTGCGTTTTGTATATCGAATATTAATTCTATACTAACATGTGGTTTACTTCAGTTGTATGATTCTCAACTCCTTTATTAATGATCTGTTGATGATTCTCAGACATTATCTCTTTTAACTTATAAGTCGCAAAGAAAACAACCTCTTTGATTTGTTATTCAATTTGTGAAAAAGAAAAGAAACAACACGACTTTGAAATTAATTTGTTGAGAGAATGAGACTTTTGAGAGAATGTAAAATGGTATTTTGAAAGAAACATTCATACCAAGTACTAAGAGTCTGCAGATCTAAGCTTTACAAAGTGGCCAGTAAATATCAAAGAAGCCTAAGATGTAATTGGTGCCGGTGACTGAAAAATCACCGCACTGAGTGGGTGGTTCGGCAATCACCCTATAAGGATAAAGAGACAACAACACAAGCAACGTTTTATATGACTTTTTTTTGTAAAAGAGTAGAATTTGCCAAAGTAACTAAAGGATCGATTGGGTATATAAAAGATTAAAGGAATTAATTAACATAATTTTCTTTGAGATAGCTTTGCCATACGAAGGGACTCCTTTTACCTGGAAAAAGGTGAAATACAGTTATAACCAGGTGAGGACTTCGCATGGGTATCCATCGGTTCCAGACTTCCACTCACGAACTTAGTTGTATCCTTAATAAGCAATTCGTCTCTGTGAAACGAAATAAATGCTAATTAAACAGATGACCTTTGGTTTGGTATGTCTTTGTGAAATAAATAAACGCTTTTTAAATAACAGATGCATCTCTCATATAGTCATATGAGTGATAAAAACTTTCTTCACAGTGGGTGCTTTACTGCTTTGAGAAGACAAATGCATCTCTCATTTCACAGAGACTTTCTTCACAGTGGGTACTTTACTACTTTGAGAAGAATTTCTTCATAGTGTCTTTTCAAAAGACTTTATGTTTCTCTTTCTTGGAAGAATACATAAAGTGAAAACAATCTTAATTACATGGTAGTGATATAAGAGAATTGGTCTAGGATTGTTATCCTATAATACTATTATAGTGATTCTTATAATAGTACTAGTGTACTACATCTACAGTGATTCTTAATTTTGCTTACCAATTAATGCATTCATGTTTTGCAGGCTCATAAATTATATAAGAGTAAAGTGAGGATATCAAGTTATGTACAAAAAAAATGAGTTAAGAAAAACGGGTAGGGTATGGGTATCCATCGGTTTGGGTTATCACGAGACCCATATCCATATCCATATCCACATCCATTTTTAAACATCCATTTAAAATCCATTTTTTAGCCTCCATATCCATTTTTTAGGGTCGGGTGGTGCAGATATTAATCGGGTTGAAAACCCACTGCCATCCGTAAACAACAGATTACTTCCTAAACTACTTCCACAATAAGTGAGATTATTGAATGGACATATTCTAACATTACCCAACTGTTACCACTTCCCCACTAACCACAAAGCTCCAAGCATCTTCCAAAGAGCTGGGAATATGCATGGCAATGTCCATGTGTGCATAGGATATATCAACTCCTCCCCCCTTCGCTTGGTCCTTATCCTCAAAAACAAAGTCAGGATACACCCTCAATAATCGCTGCGCATCTTCCCATGTTGCGTTCTTCGGCGATGCTCCCCTCCATTTAACGAGTATTTCTTCTTTGGGTTTATAGTGGCCTTTCTACTTCACTCGTATGCTCAGGACCTTTCTAAGTTGTCATAATATAGGATGCTCCGCACTAGAAGGAGGCAAGCAAGGGGAAGTAATCGGAATATCAACAACACAAGGTTTCAGCTGACTTATATGGAAGACATTGTGGATTCTAGACCCCTCTGATAACTCCAATCGATAAGCAATGGCTCCAACCCATCTAATAATTTTGAAAGGACAAAAAAAATGTGGAGATAGCTTGAGCGAAGCTTAGAAAGCCATCGAATTCTGGCGGTAAGGTTGAAGCTTAAGAAAGACATGGTCCCCCACCGCAAATTCTATATCTCGCCGATGACTGTCAGCCATGCTTTTCATTTTGTCTCAGGCTTGAAGGAGGTGAAATATGAGGTCTTTCAAGATGGAATCTTGTTCTCGTAGCTGTGCAACCATGTCGGCTACTTTCGAAGTACCAGGGACATACCTTAAAAGAGATGGTGGTGGGGTTCCATAAACTGATTCAAATGGAGTTATCTGAGTGGAAAAATGACAAGCGGTGTTGTAGCTATATTCGGCCCAGGCCAACCAATCTTTCCATTGCTTAGGTCGATCACTAGTGAAGCACCTCAAATATTGCTCCAAGGTCCGATTAATAACCTTCGTTTGTCCATCCGTCGGTGGGTGATAACTAGTGCTCATATTCAACCGTGTTCCCTGCAACTCAAACAAAGTTGTCTAGAAATTACCAATGAAAACCTTATCATGGTCGCTTATAATGCTTGCCGGCATTCCATGCAAATGCACAATATTCTTTATAAAAGCTTTAGCAACCTGTGGGCCATTGACGGGTGGCGACAAGGCCACAAAAAGGGCATACTTTGACAAACGATCTACCATGACCATTATTGTCTGACAACCTCCAGAAAGGGGTAGTCCTTCAATAAAGTCCATGGATAAGTTGATCCAAATCCTAGTCGGTATTGGGAGAGGTTGTAGAAGTCCAGTCTGCATCAACAGTTCTGTTTTGTTCCTCTGGCATTTTTGCATTGTCGAATATAGTCCCTCACCGTCTGACGCATTCCAACCCAGTAGAAATCTAGTTTCACCCGACTTAGGGTTTTCTGGAAGCCAAAATGCCCCCTTGAAGCAGTGTCGTCCATCTCAGAAATAATAGTAGGAATCAAAGTAGATTGAGGGCTAAGGATTACCTTTTCTTCTAGGAACCACACTCCATCCTGTGATTGTGCCTGCATATTTGTTTTAAATTGTTCATAGTAGTAATCTGTAGCACATTCATTTTGTAACTGTGTCCACCAGTCCGAGTTTGGTCGATAGATTGCAATGAAGTGTATCTCAGCTTTATAGGATAGAGAATCAGTTGCCTTGTTGGTGGATCCTTGCTTGTATTCTATCTGGTAATCATACCCTAGGAGCTTAGGCAACCAACAAACTTGGGCCGAAGTTATGCTCCGTTGTTCCAGCAAATATTTTTAACTCCTCTAATCGGTTCTCACAATGAAAGTTCGACCTAGGAGGTATGGACGCCATTTACGAACCTATTTAACTATGGCCAACATCTCCTTTTCATAAGTTGAGTATTTGAGGGTAGTACCTTTGAGGGCCTCACAAAAGAAGGCCATTGGTCTCCCTTCTTGCATTATGATCGCCCTGATCCCGTTGGCATCACATTCTACCACAAAAATTTGATTAAAGTCAGGTAATCATAGAACAAGAGCTCGGGTGAGGGCCTCTTTGAGATGTTTGAACGTGTCAGCGGTCTCCATTATCCATTGAAATCCCTCCTTGTCAAGCAGTCAATTTAATAGAGCTGCAATCACTCTGCAGTGATGGATAAATTTTATGTAATACCCTGCTAAGCCTAGAAATCCTTGTACCTCTCTTATATTTTCGAGCTCAGGCCATTCAGAAACTGCTTGAATTTTGGCATCATCTGGTTTGATTCCATTACCCAAAAGAATGCGCCCTAAGTATTCCACACGCTGCGCACCGAATATGCATTTCTTTTAATTTGCATAAAGTTGATGTTGTGTTAGGAGGTCCACACAATTTAGAGATGTTGCAGATGTTCCTCCCATGTCTTGGAATAAACCAAAATATCGTTGAAAAACACAAGGATGAATTTGCGAAGATATGGAAGGAAGATGTCATTCATCAAACTTTGAAAGGCTAACGGTGCATTAGTAAGGCCAAACAGCATCACTATGAATTCGTAGTGCCCGTTGTGTGTCTTGAATGCAGTTTTTGAAATATCGGGTCCATAAATGCGTATTTGATGGTAGCTAGCTTTAAGATCGAACTTTGAGTAATATCAAGCTTCAAAAAGCTCATCCATGAGTTTTTCGATCACCAGAATAGGAAACTTATCCTTGATACTAATTGAATTCAAGGCCCTATAATCGATACGGAATCTCCACTCCCTAATAACTTTTCGTACCAAAAGTACTGGTGAAGAGAATGGGTTGGTACTGGGTCTTATAAGACCGTTAGAGAGTAGTTCCTGCACCTATTTCTCATTCTCAAATTTTTGATAATACAGGTACCGGTATGGCCGTACATTGACCGCTGAGGTGTTAGGAAGTAGTGGGTTTAGAATTTGTATTCGTCACGTTCTATGGAGGAAAATTTTGTCTATGTGATTGTTAGTTCCTCCCTTCTGCTAGCCTTGCCAAACCTATTGCATCAGTGAGAATTCGTGATTTGTTCATTCTTACATCAGTTCGGAGCTCATCCTTCAACCCTCCAATGAAGCTACTGAATCAGGTAATCCATCCATCCTGTTGGATAATTCTTCTTGATATGTTTCCACTGAACTTTGTTGTTTCAACCATTTTAATGCTTCTCCAGGTACTCATAATCCGTAGGACCAAATCTCTGCAAAAGTGCATGGTTGAACTCGGTCAAAGACAAAGTCACTCTAAACTTACTGTACCATTCATACCACTGTAATGCTAATCCGTCCAAGTGGAATGATGCAATTGGCAATTTCTCCTCCTTTGGAATGCCATGGTATTGGAAATATTGTTCGGACTGAAATAGCCACCCTTAAGGATTCTCACCTTCAAATATGGGAAACAACAGCTTGGGTCGGTGTCTTGATGAGTCTGCTCCGCGGGTGTTGGAGTCATCTAAACTGGCTCGTGAGCTCCTTGCTCCAGAGAATAGGTTTCCCCCAACGTTAGACCGTGTTGGAGTCACAACAACTCAGAATGCTTGAAACTTGTTTTTGAGGTTTTGAACCATCACGCTCAATTGATCATAGTTGTCATCTACTCGTGTTCTCAGTTGATCATAATTGTTGTCGACTTGACTCAATATAGCTTCTTGTTTAGAAAGGATAGCAGCAACTTCGCTCCGTATATCATTAGTTGCCTTTTGGCGGGTCTCTTTTTTTATGAAATCGACTCCCGACCATGTATGTTGCACATATAAGTCTTTGTAGCCATGAGAAATCGTGAATTCAAGTATTTTTGAAGATACATGGT
>JANZLC010074780.1:0-12652 GCA_026413385.1 Erythroxylum gracilipes | reverse complement strand
TAACCATAATTCAATCTATACCTCAAGAATAATTTGAAATTCATGCTTATTCAATAAAATAATTCAGGGGCCAACACACAAGATGAGAGGATTCACATAAGTTTGATTCCTTATGCTTTGGCTATAGGATCAATCATGTACGCTATGTTATGTACTAAACCCGATGTATTGTATACTCTAAATATTACGAGCAGATATTAGTCGGACCCTAGTGAGGGTCATTGGGTGGCTGTCAAGAATATCCTTAAGTACCTGAGAAGAACTAAAGATGTATTCTTGGTATATAGAGAAGGTGATCTTGTGGTATGCGGGTATATTGATTCCAGCTTCCAATCCGATAGGGATGACTCCAAATCCCAGACTGGATATGTATTCACACTGAATGGTGGTGCAGTTAGTTGGAAAAGTTCTAAACAAGAGTCAACTACTGATTTGATGATTGAGGTGGAGTATATTGCAGCTTCAGAAGTGGCAAAGGAAGCAGTTTGGATCAAGAAGTTCATTATGAAACTTAGTGTGGTTCCGAGCATCACTGACCTAGTGCAATTTTATTGTGACAACAATGGGGCTATAGCGCAGGCAAAGGAACCGAGGTCTCATCAAAAGTCCAAACATGTACTTAAGCACTACCATTTGATTAGAGAGACCATTGGTAGAAATGATGTCAAGATAGAGAGAGTTTCAACCGATCAGAATATAGCTGATCTATTAACTAAGCCTATTTCGCAAAAGTGTTTTATGCCACATGTACATGCCTATGGTATTAGATATCGAGGCGATTGGCTTTAGTGCAAGTGGGAGTTTGTTAGAGAAGTGCTCTAAAGGCAATCACCTTTAGCATTTATTATACAAATCATTTTATGATTAATAAAGGCATTTTTCATAATTTCAATGTTTATACGTTTATGGATTTGATTTTGATCTTAAATTGATTTAATGAAGTCCTTATTACAAAACATAACATAGAGGAAATTATAATGAGATCATGATAATGAGATTCCTATCATGTGTAATTATATTAGCATCTAAACTTTCCCTAGTCATAGGATTAATGAGATGAGATATCATTAATTTGGATAGACTTGCGCATGTTATATTCCTTGATTAGATCAAATAGTAGATCTTATAAGCTATAGACATGAGTTGTTTAGAGTTAACATGTGGATGCTTACTAAGGGTAGTAAGTACATTGGATTAACCTACTATGAGATAATCATATGAATATTCTATTCCAGTGTCAATGATAATCTCATCATAGCAATAGTGCAAATATCCTTTGACTTGAGGATGTCAAGGATATCTCAGATAATGATCTTATATTTTGACACCATTCATCGGTGCCTTTTAGGGGTTACTCATAGGGTGGTGATTGGGTACAACTTGAGGTATTCAGAGGTAATTGAGTAGCTAATGAAGGATTCACCACTCCTGATAGAAGGAGATGATACCCATGGCCAGAGCAGATATGTGTCATATATAGAGTAATGAGATCCTCAGGACAAGATCTAATATTTGGATTAGATGTGATGCAGTCAGTCTAGTGGGAGTTGACAATTTGACTATACTCTAAACCATATGGGGTGTAGATAGTTAAAGGACGAATTGCATGGCAACATTGCATATAGAAGGGTTCGTAGTCAAACCATTGACTTTTTGGTCAATTAGGGGTCATAACGTGTTGCTAGATACTACTCTTAACTTACTTGAATTAAGTGTTGATTCAAGTGGCCAACATAACCAGGAACCTAATGGGTCATAAACATAGGAGATCCGAAAGATGAGTAAAATGGTCTTGAATGGTGATTCAATATATGAGAGAGTGTTTCGGGATTGTATCGCGATGTGATCGTGGTAGCAAACATTGCATGGAATAGATTAGAAACAAGTGTTGTTGGCTTCCATCAATGCATTTTATTCATGGTCATTAACTTCCCATAACTTCCATTAATTCATACTATTCATGGTCATTAACTTCCTATAACTTCAATTAATGTATGCTATTCATGACCATTAACTTCCCATAACTTTCCATTAGTGATGAGAGTTATGGAAGGCCAAATGGTGCAGAAAATTGAGATGATTTTTGTACATCTTGTGCAAGACACAAGAAATGAAAAAGAAAGGTTCTTTTTCTTACACACACATTTTTCTCTCCTGGTGAGGTTTCATCCTTCTATCTTTGTGCGGACTTCGTTAGAGATGGTCTGCGTTGACCATTGTGGTTTATGACAACCCAATACGGAGAAGATTAAAGAACGAAGGAGATCGTCAAAAAGGTATTTAAACATCTTACAATTCATGTGTTTGTTTTTCTATATCTATATGCATGAGTAGATCTGGTTTTTGAGGTTCCGTTTTATTTCCGTTGTGCATATTTGATATATATTATATATAAGATGCATGATCGGAACCTAACAATAGTATCAGAGACATTATGTGCCTTATTAGATGTACAATACATGACATAAGAAAATTTTTTCATGTTTGTGATAGCTTAGGGTCCTGTAATGTTTTGTTTGAAATATAAGATGTTTACATATTTTCGCTATGTATATTTGAGGTTCTATTTTATTTCCGCTATGTATATTTGATATATATTATGTATGAGATACATGATCGGAACCTAACAAATTTCCTAAAGTACTCAAGTGTTAACAAATTTCCCAAGGTACTCAAGTGTTTAAATGAGTACCTAAAGTTTAAAACCTTCTAATTTGAGAGTTAGAAATTTTTTTGTTGGATTTTATTGCAACATTGCAAAGTTTGTGGAGTTAATTGCACTTAGGTGCATAATGGTGCACCAATTTGGACCTAAACATATCAGCCACGTTTTGGACATTGGCTAGGGCATTTTGGGCTGATAAACCTTTAGTTTAAGGGTGGTTTAACAAGGTTTAGGGCTTGGGATAAGAGCTGGAACTAATGGGTAGAGCAGCCCACATAAACAACCCATTTGGAGGGCTTAAATGGAGTTGATGGGTAGGCTGGTGGAGACCATTTGGTCATTCACTTAGACCAGCAAGAAAATCACATTTTCAGGCTCCTCTCCATGCCAAATCTCAAGTTTTAGACATCCCATGGCAGAATTGTGCTCAACCCTTCCTTTGGTACCAAATTAAAGAGGTAAGCTTCTCTTGTGCACTAGGTTCACTTAGTGGAGTAGTTTCAGCTCTAGTCTCCTAGTTTAATCACACCAATTCAGCCCTGTTCCATGGATGTGATCTATGATTTCAGAGCTTATCTAAGCTCCTTTAGTTGTGTTTTAATGTTTAGAGTCAAGCTAGATTGAGTTACAAGCAATAAAAAAGGAGGAGGAAGTGAATTGTACAAGTTGTACCCTTGGAACCTAGTTGCTGCCGAAATTTCCAGCAAGGTAAGGGACGTGTTCCTTGCTTTTTTAATGCTTAATTTGCACCTATGTTGATCATAGAGAAGTATTAAAATAGCTAGGAAACATTTGGTTGAGGGACGAGGACCCGATGAGATCGAATGATTACAACCCAGCCATACAGAGCATAGAAAGCTCTACGAGCTTTTCCACCTATGCTATTGTTTTATGGCAGCTCCCAAGATGTTCTAGAGCCTCAAACTAGTACTAGTTATTGTGTTTATTCCTCCCATGATTTAAGGGGAGAGGCTGCCATTTTGATCAAGAAGTTTAATTGGTTAAATATTAAAGTGTTCGTAATGTTTATGAGTTATTTGAGTTAAGTTTGTGCATTACATTTAGTTGAATTTTGTTTGGAGTATTTGGGTGCATTGCTGACATATTTTGCTTTTGGTATATGTGCATTTTGAACTTTAGTTGCAGGTATTGATTTGGTGCACCGAAGTGCCCCTTACTAAGTTCCATTAGGAACTTACCCCTTTGATGTTTACATTTTAGGGAATAGTGACTAAGAGGGCCCTAACGAGCATAGGACGATCCTAGACTTTTATAAAGTTTAGGTACTAAATGCTCCTTTAAGTTTTAGTGGTCCTCTATTGATTCATGATAATTAAGGAGTTGGTAACTAATAAGTTCACCGACTGTTTTTTAAATGCAACAGTGGTGACCTTTGTGAAACTTTGGAGAGGATTAACACCTAAGGCTCCTAAGTTCAAGTATGTACTCTCTTTTGGTTTAGGACTCTTGTATATGTGAATGGTCCATGCATGTATTTTGTATACATTTGGAAGTGTATATGGAAGATTTGAAATGGTTTGTATATGATTTAGGTGTTGTCCTGTTTCCTGGCAGCAAGGGTAGGTCCTTGTTTGTGGCATTACAGGGACAACGCCATTGGATATTATTAGCAAGACAAGTATGAACTAAAAGTAGACACCTTAAGGAAAAGTTACATATTTTTGAGCATTTTTCTGATTTTTCTACATGAAGTTATGCCTATGCAAACTTAGGCATTGAATCTGAAATGTTAGATCTGATAGACTAGTTACGGGAGAAAAATGTTTTGGGTGCCTTATTAGTGTCAAAATTTAGAAAGGAAAATTTTGTTTGAAATATAAGACATAGATGAAGAGAATGGCACCATTGTTTCCCCATAATTCATAGCCAGTTAATACAATTTATTCTCCGAAATTGGTGAACATTTCAGGTCACCTCCAGGGGACAGACCCTTTTTTCGTGACATAACGTTTGACACAGACCTCTTCTTCCTATGATATTTGGTGAGAATTTATAGCTCATCAAGAGGAAGAGATAGCAACTTGAATCACTAAATTATGAGGTCTGTAGCTCTAGTTATGATTTTTCAAAGTTGGATGGTTACTATTCATTTGGTCTACCCGAATTTCAGCTTAAGTTCACTTTTTATTCAATGCCTATGAATGGTTCAAATGTGATTTATCCTTAATTGTTTGAGCTTATCTATGAGCCCTAACTCATGTTTCAAGGATTTAGCTACGTAAATGTTAATTTACCTTGAACATTTCTCATGCCAAGTTGAGCCGCTCGTGCAAGCGTGCGGCACAGCTCACCAAACATGACACCCTAGGCCACGACTCATTATGATCGTGCATGCCTCGAGGGGACGTATGCCTCGGGGTGTGACAAGTGCAATTTGAGTTGATTTGATTTAAGGATTTTAAAACTTTTCTTATGTGATTGTAGGTGTATGAACACAAGAGCAATTAGGAGTTTAAGCAAAGTCTTTGATATATAAATTTCCGACACCACCAAGCAAGAGAAGGAGATTCAAAAAGCAAGATGCCAAGAAGCTATAGAGAGATCAATTGCAGAAGAAAGGAACCAAGAAGGTCAACAAAGAATGCTTATGGAATTTATGAGGCTAAGGTTCAATGCTAATCAAGAAGGGATCACAAGACCATTAGTGCAGGTAAATACATTTAGAAATTAAACTAGATTTATTGAACATGCTACGAAATAATTCCAGTTTAAGGGAATAGCCAATAAGGATCGTAATGCTCATTTAGCCAATGTGTTGGAAGTTTAGATAAAATGGGTTATCAGAGGATGCAACCAAGATGAGATTATTCCCATTCACACTTAAAGATCGAGCAAAGGCGTGGCTGAATTCTCTCAATCAGAAAACGTGACAACATAGGAGTAACTAATGCAAGCCTTTTGAGCTAAATATGTCCCCTTAACAAGGATCATAAGGGATAACAAATTTCTAGCAAAGTGAAAGGGAATCACTTTACAAAGCATGGGAAAGATTTATGGAGTTGCCTACATCATAACTTACCTAAGGATTTCCTTTTATAAGCATTCTGCAATGAAGTAAATCCACCTACTAGAGGTAATGTTAATGCAATAGCTAGAGGTTCATTAATGAGGAAGACAATTGATGCTACATACGAATTGCCATAAGAGTTGACAAATACCAGCTGTCTATGGATGTCAGAGAGAAGAAAATAGCAACTAACCTTCAGAGATCAGAAGGAAGTAATTGTTGTTGATTTAGTGACAACATTATAGGTTGAAGTAACAAACTTGGCCAAGCAATTAAACAATCTAAAAGCCACTTATTTTAGTTCATTTAATATTAAAACGTAGATATAAACTATATGATCAAGAAGGCTACATTATAGCTGATTGTATGCTAGTGGAGAACAATAATATGGAGCAGCTCAATTACATGGAAGCATAACTTAGTCGGGGTGGTAACAACCTTTATTCCAAAACTTATAATCTTAGGAAAAAAATCAACCAAATTTTTGTTGCTTAGGAAACTAAATGAGAGCATAAAGCCTACCAAACTTTCAGCAAGATAAGTTTGGTTTAATGGACTCGAAGATGGATAAGTTAATGGATGTGCTGAATTTTATGTTTATAAGCTATGATGAGAGCCAAAAGAGGATCAGAGCTATTCCATAATTTGGAGGTGCAAGTAGGTCAACTAACTAATGCATTATCTACTTAAAGTGTGGGGAGTCTCTTGAGCAACACAAAGTCTAATCCAAAGGAGCAATTGAAGGCCATCACACTTAGAGGTGGGAAAGAGTTGGAAGAACCAACATAGAAGAAGGTTGAATGCTAACAAGAAGAAAACCAAGAGAAAGAAGATAAGAAGGAGGATAGGAAGGACGAGCCATCATATTTCCCACCATCCACATATGTTCCAAAGATTCTATTCCCACAAGGCTGAAAAAGAATAAAATGGATGTGCATTGTAAAGCTTATAGAGAAGTTAAAGAAATTAAAAATTAACTTGTCTTTTGTGGAGGACTTGGAGAACTTGCCTAAGTTAGCAAAGTTTCTCAAAGACATCTTGTCAAAAAACTAAACGTAGGAGGAACATCAAATGGTTTCTTTGACGAAAAGTTATAGCTCTATAATTACTAGCTATATGACTTCAAAATTGAAGGGTCCAGAGAGATTTACTATACCTTATGTGGTTAGTAATTTAGAATCTTCTAAATATTTATGTGACTTAGGTGTAAATATTAATCCTATACGTTTATCTATATTCTAGAAATTAGGGCTAAGAGACAAGAAGCCAGCTTTTATGCTCATTCAATTGGTAGATTAATCCACAAAGAAATCATTCGGTATGATGGAGGACATGATATTCAAAGTGGATAAGTTTATTATTCCTTTGAATTTTATAGTGTTAGACTTTGAAGAGGATCTAAAGTATCCATTAATTCTTTGTAGATAGTTCATGAATAAGGGAAGAATGTTGGTAGATGTCCATGAAGGAAAACTAATTCTTCAGATTGGTGATGAACATGTTGAGTTTAATATGAGCAAGACATTGAAGGATCAGAAGGAGGGAAACTTTTGCATGAAGATTGATATAGTTGATGAGTGCGTAAAAGTAAAAAAGGAGAGCCATAAAGAAGATGGTGATGTTGAAGATGTAAAAGATGATAAAGAGCTAGAAGAGGAGGAGCTGGGCAAAAAATTAAAATTCAAATCATTAATAAGGATAAAAACACTTCATAAACCACTCATTATCAAGTTAAAAACTAATAAGGAATAAGAAAGAGATGGGTGGAGACTATTAAAAAAGGAATGAGAGTCATGGGATGGAAAATTTTAGATGTAAGAAGTATAAGTTCTAATATGATGACATATAAGACCTTAACATTAAAAAGAGGAGTTGATTGAAAATTTAAGTTGAAATGGTCAAGCTAATGACCTTAAAATTACCATGTTATGTTTTAGGTAAGTTTTTTGTAATTTTGTCTGCATTGATTGCATTATTTTTATGATTTTCAGTGAGTTTGATTGATGGATGTTTATGGCATGAAGTGTGTCCAAGTTTCTTCTCTAAATCCATCACCACCACAATCTCTATAAGTAATCTTGCCCTTGCTTTTATTTCTTTTATTTTTTTTTAGATTCTTTATGTGTGCTTGTTTTTAATTGTATGTCATTTCCACATAGAGGACAATGTGTTATTCAAGTTTAGGGAAGTATATGCCTTGAAGGCCACGATCGTGACAAAAGCAAGTAGGGAAGGCTAAGATCGTGACAGAAGTAGGTATGACAGGTGTCACGATTGTGGTCGCGGCAAGCACGATGATAAACGCAGGGACTACTTCAAAACTCAACTTTTCGAGAAACCTAGTTTTTACCCTAAATGGAAAAAGACTACAAAATAAAAAGAAGGAAAACCTAAAGAAAAGCCTCCAATTGCCACATTTGTAAAGAACCAAGGAAGAGAGAGAGGAGGGAGAGAAAGAAGGGGATGTTGCTGCTACTGCTACCATTCCTAATCCTTATAAGTGAACTTCTTCATTTCATCTTTGTATTTGTTTTATTTGATGTGTGAGATTGATATGATGAAGATGAGTTTGAGTTTAAGGATGTTCTAATCTCTTTTAGGGGTTTATTCTTGAATCAATGTTATTGTGATTGCTTTTGATGTTAATATATTGGGTATTGTGATTGTTTGTCGTATTTGTTTGCTTCGATAGAAAATCGAGAGAGTGAACCAATAGCAAAATGATTAGATTGGGTAATAAGAGTTAAAAATCTAATAGCTCACACAAATAATCAAATCGGTATTTATACGAAGAGAGATCTCGTATAAGGAGTTGATTGTCTATTAGAGTGCTTAAGATCTAATAGGATGTGCGGGCTTTTTGTTAATTAAGAGATTGAAAAATCCATAATTAAATTAGGGTTTATGATTTAGGTTTAATGATTATAACTCGAGAGAGAGTAATCCAACTTTTGAAAGTCTAGGACCAATACCGAATTAACTCAAAAGTTATTAAGTTAGCATTAGATGATAGGATAAATCCCCTTCTTTGTTAATCTTCCTTGTGTGAATTTTCAATTGTTATTTGGTTGTGCTCAATTTTGATTTCTTTGTGTTAATTTACAAATTCACTTTCAATCAGTCTATATGCAATTGCTTTTTCTACTCATTTTTATTTTCATTTTAATAACACTTTTAGGCCTCAGACAAAATTTTTAATTCTTTGTGAGATCGACACCTCAACTACTATGCATATGACTTGTGCCCTCGCGAAACATTAAGAGTTTTATGAGATTAAAATTTCCTCAACATTTACCTTAAACAAGGTGTACAAAAATTATTAGTGACTAATTAAATCCTTATTAGACACTTTTGATACTATAAGCTACGATTCATATAATTAATGTAAAGAAGGTTTTTAAAATAAACTTTAACACTAACCTCAAGGAGACTCAGCTTTAATGAAAGTAAAGCATTGATTGAAAAGGTGCAGGAAATAATATTCTCTTTGCAAAACAAGCAACTGTATTATGCAGGAAGAATGCAATTGGTCAAATAAGTTATGAGTTGCCTTCACGTATAGTTGCCTTCTCATTTCTACCTAGCTAAGGGATTTATCAAGACCATTAAAATGGAGATCAGAAAATTCATATAGTTTGGGGAAAAGGAAGGACATTATAAGGTAAAATTCAAGTGGAAAGAAGTATGTTATCCATTCTAATAGGGAGGATTGGGATTAAACCTCTAATTTTGTCTAATAAAAGTTTATTAGGAAAGAGAATTTGGCATTTGGAAAGTGATAGAAAATGTCTATGGGTGAAATGAGTGTATACTTATGTTTTGAAAGGAAGGAATCTATTAAAAGTGAAAAAGAAATCATCTCACTCTTTTTTTTGTAAGTCCTAAAGATGATAAATACAATTTGAGGAATGACAAAATGCATAGTGGGGAATGCTAAAACAACTTCCTTTTTTTTTTTATAACTAGTGCTCTAAGGGTCTTATATAAAATATGTTATTGGGATGTCGAGAGAAGAATACCAAAGAATGTTATATTGGAGGTATGTCAAAGTAATATTTCAGAAGAGGTTGCACACTAGTTTCCTAACTATAATCTTGATCCAAGAAGAGAAGATAGTTATGTGTGGAGACTTAAAAAGGTATATACATTCTCTTGTAGGTCATTTACAAAATCATAAAGGAGTAAAGGTGACTTCCAAAGCTGGACTAGAATAGTATAGAATAATAACCTTATGTCAAGAATATTATTCCTCCTATAATTAATAATGAAAGGAAAGTTGAATATTACGAATCACTTGAACTATCTAAATATAGTCAACAAGTGCCAACTGTGTAAGGAAAGCAATGAAACAATAGACCATGTATTTTTCAATGTGAATTCTTACTCAACCATTGAAAATAAATACTTAACAAGTGCTTCATCACAGAGATTAGATACAACTACAAAGAGAGTGTGGAGTAGATTTTGAACTCTAAAATGCCAAAACAAACAAAATAGTGGTGGTAACAGCATTTGGATCATATGTGTACAAATTTTGGGAAGAAAGGAATGTGTGACCATTTAAAACTTGAGCAAGTTAATTAGAAAAAATTAGGTACAAATTTATTTAGTGGGTTAGGGAACAAATCATTATATACTCAAAAGTAAAAACACAAAGTTAAAATGGGCACAAAGAAGAATTACGTTCAATACTGTACAAAGGATAAATATGGAAGATAACTCTATAGTCCACTAAGGTAATAATAAGCAGAAAGGAGAGAGTTAAGGCCTACTATATGATGCTCCCCTTTGAAGGAAGATAAAGACTACAACCAATGTACTTAGGCAGATCAAGATTCCTTCTAGCTGAGGAGTCCACTAAGGTAATAATAAGAAGAAAGGAGAGAGTTAAGGCCTACTGTATGATGCTCCCCTTTGAAGGAAGATAAAGACTACAACCAATGTACTTAGGTAGATCAAGATTCCTTCCAGTTGAGGATTGAAGCTTCCAAGCCTATAAGAAACATGCTAAATAGATTATAGAGAATCAAAGAAGACAGATAAAGTGAAAGTTGCAGACTTAGGGATTAAAGTGCAGAGAACTTAGCTTCTGGAGATAAAAAACTTAAAGATGATGAAGAATTATGAAGTATGTAGTGTGTTTAATGACATGTAACATATGTTAGTCAATAACAAAGAGAACCTTTGGTTCTTTATTTTGTGGAATTTTACATAGTGACATGTACAATATCCTTGGGAAACATTTTCCTTTTTAATGAAAGTTTAATTTTCAAAAAATAGATAGTTAAAATAAATTAAAGAAAAAGGAGGGAGGGGTTGAAGTCTATTAAAAAAATCAACTGAACGTAGATACAAATTTTTAGAGGGCTCTACAATGTAACTCCTAATACTGTAGCTTCATCGTTTCAGTCTTCTCTTCATCATTTTGGTGTCCTTCTTCACCATTCTAAACTTTTGTTGCACTTGTCGACTTACTTTCTTACTCCCGCTCTATTCTCTTCTATTGAGATTACCTACTTGCTCTTTATCTCACATGTTTTGTTTTTTTCTTGTGGGAACTAACCTGCAATTCTAAAAATGAGGTTCTTCTCGTCAACTGATTCTAGCATCCAGGATGTTCCCTCCACCTCAGTTTCCCCTTATTCTGATACCTCCACTCCAGGTACCTTCATCATAAGATCTTGGTTGTAAGTAATTGGAGATAGCAGAACTGTAACCAAACTCAGTTACTACCCCCGAGTGATGTATTAGAGAATAGAATAGTGTCTCCTCCTTTGGCGATACTCAGGGTTGGTATACAAAGGTGGAATGCCACCATTTTTGGTTTCTTTCTTGACAAAAGGGTGACATTTCTTGTCATGAAAGATTGGGCATTTAACAAATGGAAGAAGCATGGTCTGTAGAAGGTTTTGGTGATCTTTGATGATGCGTTTCTATTTATGTTCACTCACTCAAAAAGTCTTGGCATGTGTACAACAAGCCAATCCTTCTATAGATATGGAGGCTAGGACTAAACATAGAGACATTAAACATGGACACATAATTGTCTGTTTTTCCATCCATGGAGTTCCTCTTCAATATTGGACCACCTCTAGGCTTAGTCACTTGGCTAGCTTTATTAGCAAGCCAATATGTATGGACCAAACCAAAACTGAAATTTAGAGAATCAGTTATGTTAGAATCTGCATTCTAGTGAGTGATATAACTAGCTTACCTGAGGAAATGCCCATCATTAGGCTCAATGAATAGATGTAACCCATTGAGGATCTTATTAGAGTCATATATGTGTAGAGGCCTAACCCAGAAAAGAAGAAGATATGGAAGCCTACCTGTAAAGTCTTTAAGATAGGATGATTTCATGAATTGAAGGAAATTGACATTGGGGGACTCAATTCCAAAGAACAAGAACCTAAACATACATTGCCAGAAACTAATCAAAATCAAAAGTCTCCAGATGAAATAATAGCTAGCACTCCAAGGGGAAAAAAGTAAGACAAGAGGATGTAATGAATGACATAGACCCCTCTAATAATGAATCTCCAAAAAATGTAGAGGGAGAAATTGGCAACAAAATTGAATTTGAACCAGCTAGTATAAGAAAAACACAAAGAAGAAATCCCCCACATGGAACGTCACAAATGAGAGTTCTAATATGGAATGTTAGAGGTGTAAATACATCTCATAAAATCTTTTTGATTAGGGATCTGATCATTAATAATAAAGCAGGCATTGCATGTTGGGACCTGATCCTGGATACCGGATCTCAACCAGAAAACGGATTAAAAACGAAAACGAATGAATGGAAAACAGAAACAATTCAGACATTTACATCATTTTTCAAACATTTTCATCAACAATAATTTATAAAAAAATCAAATTTTTCTTTCTTTAATTTTCAAAAATTCACATATAGCTTATAAATCAAAATATAAATATGAAACCCACCTTATTTCCATGCT
>JANZLC010074753.1:0-12655 GCA_026413385.1 Erythroxylum gracilipes | reverse complement strand
CGATGATGGTTCCTCACTGAGTTCGCAAAACTCACCCAAAATTTGCATCTATTTTTCAGGTCTTGAAGAATACCCCGGTTGACACGGGAGTATGTCTACTGTAGGCAAGTGAAGGATAGAGGTCGGGATCAGTTCGTGTCTGCATTAGTGTCGCATAATTGTATTCTGAAATTTCTGTAAAGGATGCTTGTATTTGTAATGAGCCCAATTTGGTTATGGCTTTTTGTTCATTAAATGATTGTAACTTATTGTTGAATGATTATAATAATTGAAAATGTTTATTTCTGAACGTGGGCTCAGATTATTACTGTCTACTTCGCGCGAATGAATGAAAAAAAAATCGTATACTGAGTTTTGACTGACTGATGTAGTACGCCACCCTCTCGGGGCATGGACTCGGATATCGCCAACTATATCAGGTTCAGGTCACGCGAGAGTGGGGTGTTACATTTAGGTGGTATCAGAGCCCAGCAGTGCGTATGTATCTGGGCATTTTCTGGAACATAGGTCAAGTTGCATGCATTTGAGTCGTGTCGTTGCAGACCGTGGCAACTAATCCCTAGTCTGAGTCACACGAGTAGAAATCCTACGTGTGCATATGTGTTACATGATTTAGGAAGAATGTATCTGAGTGTGAGCCCATGAGAGTGTATGGGTAATTAGGAAGGGGAAAAAAATGGATAATGAGAGTTATATTGTACTGTGGTATAAACCCTCGAATGGGATAGAAGTAGGACTACATAGGCAAGGGCTGATTGAGGAAAGAACTGATATCAAAATGAATAATGGGATTTCAAGTGAAGACAGAAAACGAACACATCTATAGCTTGGAGAGGTCCACTGTAGATATGAGAAACATACTGGTTACAGTAGGCCTATGTGAGATTAAATGATTAGGTAATTAGAGTTCTGACTTGTATATTCGACGAAATGGGAACAAATGAGAAATAAGCAAAAAGTATATGGTTCGATCAGGCAGATATGGATCCACTACATTTGTGTTAGTGGATATCATAGATGATGAGAGCGAGATTGTACTGAGATTGATATTGTACCGTACCAGTCTACCTATAACTGAAAGAGCGAAGTGACTATAAGGGTAGGAAGAAGTAGTAATGGTGAGACAAAAGTGTACAGATGAACTGAAATAGACTTGTGAAACGGTTATGATCATGAGCGCATAAGCTTGGGACCGAAATGGTTATGCGAATATTGTGCTAAGAGTTTGGAAATCAATAAGATAGTAAGGGAAAAAGAAAGACTGAAAATTTTTACTGATAGTGTATCGGAAAATTCTGGATTGGTTGAATATATGTATATGGACACAGAAATGGTAAATGGATGGGTAAAATAGAGAGAGATACAGTGTATTTGTATCAATGATTTTGTCGTGTTTTGGGTGATGTGCTCCCGAATGTCCTATTAATGTGAATACCCTATCGTGGATTGTTTGAGGAAAATAAAGATATAAGTAGCAATAGTGAGATGACAGTGTATAAGCCAAGTTGATATGACCTTCAAAGGTCAAGTTGACACATTAATGATATGGGAATAAAATATGTGAAATGAGAAATGAAACAATGATAGTGATATATGAACAGAGTTATCGCATTTAAGCTGATTTACCGTTGGGAGTATATATCATGATTAATGAAATTAATGTGAAAAATATACATGGCAATAAAAGAGGAAATGATCGGTGAGTGATTAAATAAGTGCTACTCATAGTTTCTATAGTGTAAGGTTCATAATGGGTTAAAGGAATACATAAGAGGACTGAGCGTGCCTGTATGGGAGGAAATGAAAAATGATTATGGCATAAGTCCTCTATTCGAGGATTGGCACAAACGGAAAGGAGTTTTGTGGAATGCTGAATAGTATAAGCTCCTAATTGGTCTCCGGATGAGATGAAATGATTTCTGGTGATATGTATATTAAAGTATAAGTGTCAAAAAAAGTGTTTAGTATCTCACAGGACCTTTGTGCAAGGAATGTTCTGATCTTTCAAATTATGGCATAAAATTGCTCTTATTGAGATAGTGAGTATAGTTGAAATTGAGCTTCTTGAGATAGTGCGAATGATTGAAAGGCAACTAGGGAAACTAGTTGGTTGATGAGAATTTCGTGAACAGTATCAATGATTGTAGCAAGACATCTTCTTTCAAAGCAGAAATTCCCTAATTGAGTTAAGATGAACAGACGATTCAAGTTACTAAGTAATAGGATCATGACGGGAACAAATCGAAAATAAGTATGTACGAATCCACGTTGGAGTCATATCTCAAGAGGAGACTTAGGCATAACAAGTGAAACATACTACTAATGTTAGATGCATTGTGTGTACGAAAATGTAAAGTATCTACCTACGTGAGTGGAATTTTAATTTGAGGTGATTCTATTGCAATGTGAAGTGAATAGGTCTCCATATGTGAAGCTACGAAAAATGTTGGGAGATCGTAAATTGGAACTAAGAGTAAAATAATCCCAAATTGCGAAGAGAAATACTCAAATGGAGTAGAACGTAAAGAAGTACAAAGAATGAATAGGCAGTGATATATGTCGATGTGGATTAACAGAAGTGGAATGAAGAGAAAATAAGTAGAGACAAGAAGTCCTAGTGGGACACTGAAAAGGACGTGAAGTAAGGTTGCCTTCATTCCAGGATTGGACTTAAAGTACTCATAGCATACCCTTGGAAATTGGACAGTGTGTGCTGAAGTTGCACCTGAGACAATATGTTAGGAATTGAGTTGATTTTGATAACTGATATTGATGCTGTGATCGACATACATCATGTAAAAGTTTAGAGTTAAACGGCATACACAAATGAATATTATACTGGTAAAGGTCGAGTGTGGGTCCAAATAGTGAACAGAGAATTCTGCAATGAACAGACCAAGGGTAAATAGTGGGGTGTTACAGTTGCTCCCTCACAAGAGAACTTCGTCTTAGTGCTATGATAGTGAGTGGGATGAAACAAAGTTTTGTAAGGTACAAAATGATAGGCAATCTCCTTAATTACTGTAGCGTGATTAAGGATTTTGTATGTCACCTTAGCTGAGTGCTAAGATGAAAATTGTTTAGTCAAACATGAAAAGTGTATTCATGTAGCCTATATGAAGCCAGATTTGAGTCTATGATGGCTCAAGTCGGTCACTTTTTGAAGTAACTGGGCCGTGTTTCGTATGGTGTTATTTAGAGTATGACAAATCCTTAGTGGGAGCTCCACCATAGCATGCACTTCATACTGCATGTGAGAATTGGTGTTACTACTTTAGCATATTATCGAAGGGCCAATAATGATGCGGTCTAGCGTGGTATGACTAGGAAAGCAACCAAGACTTCATGGATTGACATGAGTGTCTAAGAAAAAAATCATTTTGATATCACACAAGCTATTAGTGACTCATTGCTTGGGCTATTACAAAGAATTAGTTGCATAGGCATGAATTGTCTATATGGTAACTATGAGCACAAATACATTATGGGATTTTGCATAACTCTGTGTGAAAAGAGGGATCAGAGATGCAAAATCTAGTGTAACCAAAAATGATTTGGGATATAACCAGGCCTTGAGTGACGTTACGGTAGTTTGATCGTGATTTAATGTAAAGATCCTCGTCGATACCTTTCTTGTATAGTCGCAAGCTCCATTTCTTAGATGATAGTGAGAATGAATATTTGAGGTTGAGAAATAAAGTATAAGTTGCTATTAACAAAACATTTGTTGCTACATATAGACATGTGTTGTTCTTTCTCAAACATGTGTTGCCAATATCTACAAGTGGGAGATGTAGCAAAATAATATAATAAGTCCACATTGACACAATAAAACCAAAGTGGACAAATAAGCTTGGTCTTACAAGAAAGACAAAGCCAACAAGAAAGTGGACAAGTAAGCTTGGTCTTACAAAAAAGACAGTTAACAAGTAAGTAGTTATTTGTGGGAAGGTCTTTTTTTTTTTTATTTCTCTAAGTTGCAAAAGAGAGAATGCATGGAGAAGCTTCTCCCTCCTACACACGTAAGGCTCTCCCAAAAACATTGAGTTCTTCCTTATGTTCTTTATCTCTTTAAGCCAACATTCATAAGATTAAGATTTGAGGTGTGAATTATAGTGAGTAACTCTAATAGATGTTCACAACACGAAGAAAAGGCAAATTCGAGTTATTTGGAGACATTCGAGTAGAGTTGTCAAGTTCTGAAATAAAGAGAACCCAAGTGGTGTGGTTGAGTGGCAAGGGACTCATCCACCCTTAACCAAAGGTCAGGGGTTCGATCCTTGACTTTGGGTATGGAGCAGCTTTAAATCCTTGGGCTAGCTGTCCCATCCTGTGAAGTGCCTTCTTATCAGCGAGGAGATTAATCACTGGGTCTGTCGGTAGATACCCTGGCCAAAGACAAAAAGAAGAGAGGAATATCGACGTTGACGTGTAATAAAATTTATAATTTCTGAAAAAGTATCAACACCCAATTTGAATTTGATTATAAAGCAATCAGAAAAAAGAGAGGAGAAACTGCCACGTGCATCATGAGAACGTTTATACATATATGTATCCAAAAGCTTCCAGACCCTTCAGTACTCGACAAAAACTATCTACAGTTCGCTGCATTTGGCTTTGTCCGGCTCCAACTCTAAGCACATTTTGAGTGCTTGGGCGTGACATTCGCCTGCCGTCATCTCTACTATAGTATAGAAGTGGCAAATGTTATTATGCAGTGCAATGCTGCAAGTGAACTGGTGAAAGAACAGGAGGCCACGTGGAGAGTTGATCCAATTAGGTGGGGCTTCCCATGATTACCACATGAGGCCGTCCTTACGGTATCCATTTTCCATAAAACTAAGACCGAATGGGCCAATTAAAGCGACTCACAATTTAAACTAAGTTTTTTGAAAAAGAAAAACATTCCAAAATCTATTGCTGGTCTCTTCTTTGGCTCTCTAAAACATTTCTCTGAGAGAATGTATAGAAGAAGAGAAGAAAAACAGTAGCTAAGTTTGGGTTTGAAATTTGAATCCTACCAAAGTAAGTTTTGTTTTCACTTATCTCTCTTAGCTCTCTTTTCAAGTGTGCCGTTTGTCTCTGGGGAAAGTGTTGATTTTTAAGCTGCATTTGGGAGTTTTAGTATGAGAAAACTTTTGTTCTACTTTTTTTTTTTTTTGGACTCTGCATTTCTCTGTTATCGTTTGGACAATCATGCAATCAAAATTTCCCCCTCTTAAGCCTGTTTTTCTAATTTATTTTCCCTATTTTCTTTGGTTTCATGCAATTGCTTCTTCCTCTATTTCTTTGTTGGATTCTCAAATTGGATTATTTTAGACTGATGGATTCCAATTCATATTGCACTGCAGGGATCAGTTTGATTTGATCCTCCATTATGCGTATTTTTAATTTCTTTTTGGTTAATATCGTTTCTGGGAAACGGTGCTCGTCAAATTGCATCTTCAATTTCGATGTTTTGATGAGTTCTCTTCACTTTATGTGAGTTTCTCTTTTTGCATTTAATGCTGGGTCTGTTTCTATGATATTTTGTGGGTTTAAATTTGGCAGTTTTATAGAGCCCCGCTGAATTCAGGGTTCTAAGGACGGGATTTTATTTCTGCTATTGTTCATACTCAATTTGTAATATTTAGCTTCAATCAAACTTCTTTTGTTACGTGCCTATTTGTTCTTTTATGTCTCTAATATAATTTTCTCGATTGCTTTTAGGTAAAAGAAAAGGATATTAATCTTCCCATATTTGAGTTGGTTCATATCGACATCTTTTGAGTTTGGGATTGATTATGCTGATTGTAATTCAGGTTCAGATGTGGTGGTGGATTCTCAGGGCCTGATTCCGCTTACTTTTATTGCAAACCTTGGGATCACTGAAGTTGTAATCTTAAGTAATTTGAGCAGGGTATTCAAAATGAGTTGTTATCTGAAGATTTGTTAAATGGGGATGCGTACAATGGGATCTCAAGGTGATGGTGGTAGTAACGGCAAACAGTCCGAGTACCAGCCATTGGTACGTCAAAATTCATTGTACAGTCTCACTTTGGATGAGGTTCAGAATCAGTTGGGTGACTTGGGGAAACCCTTGAGCAGTATGAACCTTGATGAACTTCTCAAGAATGTATGGACTGCTGAAGCTAATCAGTCGATGGGTATTGAGGTTGAGGGTGTACAATTGCCTAATCAAACTGCTCAACATCAGGCAAGCCTGTCATTAACTAGTTCCTTGAGCAAGAAAACAGTTGATGAGGTCTGGAGAGATATTCAAGAAAGCAAAAATAATGGGGAAAAGAAGACTAGAGAGCAGCAGCCTACTTTGGGGGAGATGACTTTGGAGGATTTTTTAGCCAAAGCAGGGGTTGTGGCAGAGGCGTCTATGGATAAAAAGGATTTTAGTCCTGTTCTTGGACTTGATACAACTATATCTCCGCAGTTCCCACAACAAGGTCCATGGATGCAATATACACATCCACCATATCAGCATCAACAACAGAACATGATGGGGGTTTTTATACCTGGCCAACCGATACCACAGCCACTTCCCATGGGGGCTGGACCGGCTGGTGCTTTGATGGATGTTCCCTATGTTGAGAGCCAGGTGGCTTTACCATCTCCTATAATGGGAACATTATCAGATGCACAAGCAACAGCAAGGAAAAGAGGTGCACCAGAGGATATGATTGAGAAATCTGTTGAGAGGAGGCAGAAAAGGATGATAAAGAATAGGGAATCTGCTGCCCGTTCTCGAGCCCGGAAGCAGGTGACTTTCCACGTAGTTTCTATTTCAAGATCACCATGTTTCTTTCCTCACTTTTTGGCTTATGATCTTCCCTTTTTTCAATTATTTGTGACCTTAAAGTGTACCATTAACAGGCTTACACAAGTGAGCTGGAAAACAAAGTTTCTCGTTTGGAAGAGGAAAATGAAAGGCTGAGGAGACGAAAGGTCAGTGTTTGCTTTTTTGTTATGTTTCTGTTTCCCATGTTAACATCCATGGGACCATGGAAACATTGGTATTGACAAAGATTTTTTCCTCTTTGTTTTCACATATTTTTTTTCCTCAAAACTGAAACCAATTAGAGTGAGTTTATTAGATTAGATTTCTATTAGATTTGTTATGTAATCTGTGGTGTGTTTTTATTGGCGACCATTTCATTTCCTTTTATCCTAACAAGTACAGGCTTTAGAAAGTTTTTTTCCAACCTTGACCACTAGGACTAGGAAAACTAGTTGACATGATATTTGCAGTCAACGTAGGTGAGGTGTTTAAAGCTATATTTAGTTCATCTCATTGTTTTTTGCTCTCTTCCTCGGGATGGATCACAAAGTGGATTTGTTTGGGGTTTGCATTAGGATTTCTTTGTGATTTGTTTGGGGTTTGCATTAGGATTTCTTTCGTCTTTACTGACCTATTTATAAAAAATAAATAAATTTCCAGGGCAGCTCTTTTGGCTTCTTTCCAGAAACATCTCAATTTCTCATTGCTTCCGTGTGTTTATATTTTGGTAGATTCATTAGTGGCTGTAAATGGTAAATACTTTGATACTTTTAAGAAGCATGATTTTCTTATGAAAATGCCAAGGACTGTCAGAACTGATACCTCAGCTTTAAGCATGCTTCTTTCTGTAATGAATTGCTTATTTGGGACACATTTCTCTTCTAGGTGGTCTTTTGTAGAGTGCTTATGGACTCTATAATAGCATGGATAGCACATATTTTAGGAAGAGGCCTAGGTTTTAGTTGTTTAACTTAAAGTCTTGTTAGAATATTAGTTGAAGCTTATTTGAATTAGTAGCTCTAAATTCTATTCGATTTATTTCCTTTATACATAGTTTAGGAATTAGCTTAAACTATTATTAATAGACGGTTAGCTTCATTGTTTACTAATTATTTCTTAATTCATATTTAAGAGCTTATACCTCCTACTCTTTGTTCTCTTTCTTTCTCATACTTCTTTCTGTTTTGCTTCTTCCTAACTGCCCTTCTCTTTTCTTTCCTCTCTTTCTCTGAGGATTTCAGGTTGTAGGATAGTGTGATTTGTTGAGTTTGTTGCTTGCTTATCTGAGGCAGAATTGTGGGATCCTACTTTTTTTATTATTACTTAAAAGGTTGAGAATACGAGGTTACAACTCAAGGATGTTTGAATGGATATCCTTGGGAAAAGGATTTTGTCTTCAATTAATGGGATGGAAGGATAATTTGATACAGCTTTACAGGATCTCTTGGAGAGGACATGATAGATAATTTAATTGAATGAGATTCCAATTGAGCTGGTTTCCCTAAAATATACCAAAAATGAAAATCAGTGATTTGAATTGAGAATTTATCCATATTCATAATGTTCATATTATTTGAAAAGGAAAATGAAACTCCATAAAAGATATTTATTTAGATTTTGTGCCATTTTTGATACTTTGTCCTAAGCCTATTGTATACCGTCCCCTGGTCCCCATATGAGAAAATTGCAATGGGAAAATAAGCTGTTGGTAAAGAATCAGAACCCCATGGCGTTTTGGAACTTGTTTTCTTAAACTATGTCCTTCCAATTCCTTTATACTAAAATCGGATAAAATCTTGCAGGTAATGGGCAGTTTAGTTACTAACAGTGCACTAATAAGGTGATTGAACATTATCAGCGACAACTGACAAGTAACATAAACGTTTGGCTCCCTTATCTGGAGAATTTTTATCCTTTGTGTTTTCTCTCCTTTCATAGCCGGATAGGATAGATTATTTGATTGTAGGGCCTTGCCTTGTCCATCTCTCACGGACTTCTGCTAAAACCAAGATAGTTCTTTTCTTTTTATCTTACAAACTTTGTTATGCAAGCAGATGAATAAATATTGTTCTATATGGCCCTAGCAACATTGGGAGACTATTAATAACTTAGATTAGCTTATGTCCAGCTGGTAGCCTGACTTAATATTTTGACTAATAGCCACATCACTTTTCAGCATCAGAGCCTATACGATAATCTTGGGGGTTAACTTAAATCCAATGGTTTAGTAAGCATCTATGATAAACTTTTGGAGTTTGGTACGTTCATTGTCTTCCCCATTTTGTTCTATTTGGTCGTCATACTTTCCGTCAACATAATGTAAAGCTGTTTTTCTCTTAGTTATGTTAAAGCATCATGGATTTGTTGACAATCTATTCTTGCTTCTTTGTTTGACGAATTAGTTTTAACTTATTTCTAGTTTCCCTCCACTCACAGGAATTAGAGAAGATTCTGCCTAGTGTGCCTCCAACTGAACCGAAGTATCAGCTCCGCAGAACGTCATCAGCTCCGTTTTAGCTTACTTCTTTACATAAAATTTTGTAGATAAGTTGACTTCTTGTTTGTGCTTCTTATTTTAGTTCTTAGGTCAAAAGTTAAGCAAGCTCTAATTTTCGGCATTCAAGAAACAGCTATAAGTTGCCTGGTGTAATGGCAGTTATTTATTGTGTAATGAAGTTGAGCTTATAGGCTCTGGAGAGTTGGAAAGAAATGAACTTGGTAGTTTAGTTTATGGTCTTCGCGATCAAGTGTTGCTAAGATCTGGCTAAATCTTTGTGGCCCGCATCAAGTGGCAGAGCCCTGCCTGAGCACCACCTTTTAGTGTTTTGAGTAAAGTTACTAAAAGCAATCATCTTAAGATGCTTAGGATGGTTTTGCGCTTGCGCTTGATATTACTGTCATAGGATTAACTACTGTGGAATATTTTTCGTAACTTTTTAGTTTGACATAGAAACTATTTTTTGGCTTAAGTTTGGTAATTACAACTTGGCTTATTAGTTTTGCCAATTATTAGTCTCTTGCATGGAAACGAGCTTTAACTTCTTCATCATTTATAAGTTTTAGTGAGCAGGTTTAATATTGACTTGTCGGGCGCTTTTAGGATTATTAGTTTTAAATAGGTTATAATTTATTCAATGTAATTAAAGAATTTCAATAAGTTCGGTTTCTAATTAAAATCAATTCATTCTAATTTGGATTAACTAAGTCCTTGTGGTTCATTAATTTTGATTTTGATCAGTTGACTAATTATTGTTAATTATCTCAATTGATTTAATAATTTTAACTAGTTTTAATTGACTAATGAATCCTAATTAAACCTACACAACTTTCGGTTGTATTCAATTGAATATAGTCACAGGGTTGGCAAGACTGGACGAGCCTAATTCAAAGTTTAGTCAGGTTCGAGTCGCATAGTTTGAGCTTATTCAGCCTGTCTAAAATGACATTGTTTTGTGATAGGGATTGGTCATTCAAATTGCTCAGGCTGGTTTTCAAGGTAACTCCTTAAACTCCGACCCATTTAATTTTATACCTAACTGTTTACTTCGGGCTGGAATGTGAACATTTTGCTATCCTTAGCCCAATAAGTTTGAGATATAATTAATTGTGTTCAATTAAGGTTAATTGGATTTCAATGGTTAATTTAGATTTTTATATTTCTTTAGCCTAGAATTGATTTTTAGCTTTGTATCTTATCTTTTCTCTTTCTATCCTAAAATTAGAAATTAATTTTTTAACTTAATTCCTCTTTTTTCTACTTATGTTGGTTTTCAAAAGACAGATAATAATATGCTTAATTTTAGCTCAATTGTTTTTTGATTTTATTTCAAATTTAAGGTAATTAATAGTTTATTTCTTTTCTTTTAGAGTTGAGTTTACCTCTTATTTAGTCCACCATTTTACTTATTATGTTTGACTTTTATTCTTAATTTAGTCTAGAATCCACTTTAACACTTCCATATTTGTTAGTTTAATGTTTAATTTAATTTCTTTCATTTATATAAAGTGCAAAAAAGAAAAGCAAAAAGAAGATAACAAAAAAAATCCAGCTTAAGATTATATAGTTTGATATGTTAAACAAGAAATAGTAAATAAATTGAAGATAAAAGAGAATCCTAATCTCCTAAGCTGATTCTTATTCAAAATAGAATCCTAATGTCCTTTCTCTCTCTAAAATTAGTTCTAACCTTCTTTTCTTATATTTGGTTGCTCTTAATTCTGTCACTTTCCATGTTTAATTGATTTATTTTCTTTACTATCTACAAATATTTTAGGCTTGGCAATTGGGCCAAAGCTGGTTTAGTTTAGCTCGAAGTTAACAGTCAAGCAACCTAACAACAAAATGACGCTGTTACAGTGTTTCCCTTTCTCATACACTGAAATGTTACGAAGAATGAGTAGATGGTCTTCCATAAATAAACTTCTCCAAAAAATAATGGTCCTAGGGATCAAAATAATGCTGAAATGTGGTGATTTCATTAGGTTTACATAGCACATATTGAAGCTATAAAACATTAAGTTTGACAACTTTGTTGTGAGGATGAATCCAGAATCAATGAATAAAACATGCACTCCTCATTTGCAAATATTTAACGCCACAGGTAGCTCAAAGTTACCTTCATACCACCCATTGTTGAGCCAATCAATACTCCACATTTGGCTCTATCTAATTCATTCATGACCTCCTCTTTAACTCCATCATTTGCCAAGGCTTTTGGCCTGCAATAAGGATGTAAAGTATTAATTTATTTCTCTTTGATAGTTCCATCAGTTGAGAATGTCTCGATCTCGACATTAAAAAAATTGAGCTATACAACGTGTAAGATTCTTGAATGTTTATGTAAATGGCAAACCTCACCTCCATAATGTAGGTATACCAACCCATGTGATTTGTGCAGATACCTTTGCAGATGAAAATTTTCATGAAACATTTGGCACATAATCTGCCAATATGCTTCATATATTATTTAGTCAAAGGCGGATATGCAGGTTTTGTTTGTAGAGCAAGTGAAAATGAGAACATTCATACAATAAAAAAAAACAAATAGCAACTGGAAATAGCTCGGAACAAGAGTCAAATCAATCAGCGATAAAAACAAAAATAACGGTCCTTAAGGAAGAACTCAGCAACAAAAACAGAAATAACGGTCCTTAAGGAAGAACTAGAGACTGTAAAAGCAAAGATGGCAAAGTTGCTGAGAGACTATTCCAAGCTGCAACATGAATATGAAAAGGTAAACAACAAGAAAAAGACCATATCAGGATGGAGTATCAATTAGAAAAAGATCAGAAGATCATCTCTTCTCCATAAAAAAGCAGATATAGAAGAAACTGAAGCAGAACAGAGACAATCCATTCCACTAGACTGCAATAAAAGCTCTGGGAGAAGGTTATCCTTATCACAATTGTTCTAAGCACTAGACTGCCATATGCGAAAGCCTCCTCTTCCCATCGCCACCATCTTCTTCAACAAAGCTAGATTTTTTTGCTTATTCATCCTCTCCTTCTCATCAGCTAAGGCCTCGAGAGGGAAGATATGAGGAGAAATGAAAGAGGTGTATCGAGAGTCACTTACGCCTTCTTATAGTCGGCCTTGGTGAAGAGCAGACTGCTATGCTTCCTCTTCCTGCCCTCTAGTGAGAACAATGAGACGGTAGTAAAGAGGGTAACATTGACATTAAAAAAATTTCAACTGATCAACCTCAAATGCTCCTTTAGAGGAGCTTATTCAAAATAAGCTGGTTGGGTTAAAGCCTTGTTTGGCAAACAACTGATTGCATTAGCTGTTAGCTGATTCTATCAGCTATTAGCTGATAGCTGATTCTATCAGCTGATTTGACCAGCGGATTGCATTAGCTGTTTGTTAAAGATGTTTGGTAAAAT
>JANZLC010074742.1:0-12656 GCA_026413385.1 Erythroxylum gracilipes | reverse complement strand
GAGAGATCGATGTGATTCTGGGGATGGACTGGCTTACTGCCCATAGGGCTATTATGGACTGCTATACCAAGGAGGTTATTTTGGAGTCTCCTGGTCAGCCTAGAGCAGTGGTCAGAGGAGTTAGTCAGGCAGTACCAGCCCAGATGATCTCTTTCCTTAGTGCCCTGAGATTGATGCAGGGAGGTTGCGAGGCATATCTGGCCCATGTGGTTGACACCAGAGTTGCGCAGAGGCTTCAGGAGATTTCCGTGGTTAAGGAATTTCCAGATGTGGTTCCCGATGAGTTACCGGGTTTGCCGCTGGATCGGGAGACAGAGTTCACCATTGACCTCGTTCCAGGTACTGCTCCTTGTTCATAGCGCACCCTTATCGTAGGGTGTGTCTCGGAATGACCTACGGGCGTTCCGGTACATGTCCTATGGTAAGGGGGTGCTACACTTATGATGAAAAATGTTACAAAAAATTTCCTTGTTAAATCGCAGTGCAGCTTCCTTCACACTGTGTAGAGACTCGGACAAAGAAGAGTGATCTCTATTTTAAGCCTTTTCGACCACTTGGTGAAATTTTGTATGAAAAGTCCAAGCAACTTGAAAAATGAAAGGGTCTTGAAGTAATAGGTAGGGTGGAACCATTTAAGCGTAAAAGGATAGGGTTATGATCAGAATGGGTTCGAGGCAAGTGATGAAGAGAGGCTTCTGGGAAAAGTAACTGCCAATCAGGAGTTCCCAGGGCTCTAGCAAGGCGGACAAAAGTAGAAAATATACCATTATATTGTTTGCGATACGTGAACGGTGCACCTTTAAACCCAAGATCCATGAATCCACAGTGGTCTAAATTTTGCATGAAAATTTCAGCTCTTTTTGTAGAGAACAACCCGCCCTTCTTTTCACTAGGATAAGCATAATCATTAAAGTCCCCTATGAGCAGCCAGGGACAATCAATGTTCTTATGAAGACGGAACATCTTCGTCAAAAAAATCTCTCTCCCGGAGGCTTGAGGACTAGCATACACAGCTGTGAGGTGCCAAAAATTGTTCTTTCCATCTGAAACAAGGAAATGGGTAAACTATCTATGAGAGATCAAGAGCTGTAGGCGAAGCGAGACATCGTGCCACAGATACCAAATACCTCTTGAGAAGCCAACAGAGTCCATACGAACAATATTATCAAAGCTAAGAGACTGGGATACCTTGTCGGCTTTAGCACCTGAGATATGCAGTTCCACAATAATCATAATATCAGGTTTATAGCCCTGAACAAGTTCTTTAACACAACAAGAAAATTTAGTATTGGCTGCTCCTTGGCAGCTCCAAGCTAAAATATTGAGATTATGCATCAGAAACACTGATAAATTTTTGTGAAAAGATAGGACAGAGATCTGTCAATTCAAACGATGGTACTAGGTACCATATCCACATCCTCTCCATTGGTAGAAGGTGTTTCATCCATACCATCATTAGCCATGGACACAGAAGAACCAGGGACAATATGAATAAGTGGTTGCTGAATGGTCGGTCTAGGATCAAGGGGGTTAGAGAGATGAATGCCATGAAGCTGCTGTTGGTTAGATTCATCATGGATAACTGCAGTAGAGACCACAAGACCAGAAGGCAAAGGGGTATTTTGAAAAGCCTGACGAAATTGGGAAGCCACCTGTCGTACTAAGTTCTCGTCGGAAGTGTGATCGGTAGGGGAAGCCAATGGAGGAGTCTTGGAGGAGGTTGCCAAAGTTTGGGCAGTGTGAGGCTAATGTCAGACGGTGAAGTGTGAGTGTCAGCAAGTTTTTCACCCAAATTTATAGTCTCCTGGATGGTTCCAATAGAGTTTTTGCGATTAGTATTAATAGGCTGTTTTTTGTGAGCTCAGCCAGCCTTTTTAACCCACTTGTGGATCCAACATCAAAGGTAAATGTAGGCTGGTTCTCATTATCATGTCCCAAATTAGCAGGGTCCTGCATATCATCAGTTGTAAAAAAGTATTCAGTTAAACAAGAAAATCGATTAGTATTATGGCGTATGAGGTGAGGAGTAAAATCTCCCTGTTTAGAGCGGCTTGGTCGTCGATGTTTTTTTTCCACCACCATCCAGGAGCCAAAACCGGGGACATGATCCTGATCACCACCTCCAAGAGTGTGTCCTACGTCTTTGCAATTATCGGACCTCGCCGTGGTCGGTTCGGGGAAGGAATCAACTTTAGTTTGATCAACATCCAATGTGGTAAGACATGTGTTGTCCTTGTGCCCATACCGTCTACATCTAAAGCAAATTGTATGGAGTCATTCATATTCAACCTGATATGATCTTCCATCAATCTCCAACTGGCCAATAAGGGGTTTATCCAAATCAACCTCCACACAAACCCCTAGCAAAGCGACCCCGATTTGCAAGAGTAGTGTTCCTGTCAACTTTGATCGAACGTCCAATCCCAGACGCTAAAGCCATCAATAAGTCTTCATCATAGTATTGAACCGGGACATCCGAAAAATGAGCCCAAACTAATGTGGAGTCTACAGTGGAATTAACTACTGAAAATTTTGGGGTCCATGGTCAAACAAAGAGATAATGGTCAAAAATGACCCAAGGACCTCCTCCCAGGACCTTTTCAAAATCATCACATAGATCAAATTTAACCAAGAAATAATCATGTTCAAGATCAAGGACATCAAAGCCCCCAACCGGTGACCAAATCTGCTCAATCTTGGTGTAGAGGACCCTGAAGGAGATTGAACGACCTAGAATTTTAACTACGACCGATTGTCGCCACGGAAGCTCAAGGTTAGCCATATATGTTGGGTCGACGTTGAAAACCAGCAAGAGTGGGTTACCATTCTTGAACTGCTTTTTCACAATGCCCACTGCGATGAGATCAACGGGGACCCTGTCTTGAGCTTTGTAGTCGCGTTCCTTAGCTTGTTCACGGGCAAGAACTTTGTCCTTCCAAGACGGAAAGGGAGAACCAGAGTGTCTAGAGCGCTGGAGAGATGGACCCAAAGGAGGCACAGGAGGGGTCGGATCTGGCGGCTTATTAGGAGGTCTGTTCTTTTTGGTCGGGCGAGGGTCAGTGGAAGGGAGGCGCACACGAGAGGTCATCGTCAGCGTGGATAGAGGTAGGCGACAGTGGAAGAGAGACGTTACCGAATCAATTCGTACAAAGGTGTAGGAAGACAATGAGTCTCCTTGGCATACTCCCCTTGAGGGCTTGAAATAATCACTCTTCTGTCCGTTCCACAATACTCTCATAGAACATGAATGAAAACACTCCATCATTACTTTGGTTAAGAGTTCAAGTATCGCTGCATCTCTTAAAGAATCTTGTATAAAGTCCCAAATTTATCATCATGATCGATTGACAAAATGCAAGACAAAAGAATTAGAAAGGATTTTACTTTTATATTGACTGCAGATTTTTATTTTAACTTCAATTAAGCACATATACGCTTACAACATTAAAACTGTACAAAAATATAAAAGTAGTGAGATGGCTTAATAGTCTTTCTGAAGGGCTTTATTTTAAATACCCAACTTCCTAAAATACCTTCTCTCACACCAAGCTACACCTTTCATGTTGTTTCAACACTAGACCGTTTGCTCTTCAATATTCCAATTCCCAATTTCTTACTTCAACCCTATACATTCATTACCTAATAAAATGTTAAAGTTGCTCTCTTCTTTTATGTCACATTAGCTCCATAGTTACATGGCCTCTTTAGTGCCTTCGAATCTCCATTGGGTCATCCATAACTTCGTAGTTACAAGAGTTGAGCTCGATCATTGGTTTGAGTTAGAATAATCACAATGAGGCAGGTTTTTATCAAAAGGCTTTCTTTTGCTTGGACACTCAAATAATGGGACTGACAAGATGGTAGTAGCAGAGGCGAAGGCAAAAAACAATGAGTTAGAGGCAAATAATGTAGAAACCAGTAGTCGATCAACAATAGTTCCTCCAAACCTTAGACCCAAGGATTATCTAATAGTGAATGGATTCAAAGATTTTATCTTCTAGAATTTTCTATGTAATGTGGAAATGAATGAAGAGACATGGAAATTTTATTTGTTTATGTAGTTTCATTATTAGGTTAGCATGAGGCTAACTAAATTGGAGTAATAAAGAATATTGACGGGGAGCAGAGTCTAACAACAATATTAGGATTTTCTTTTTTAATTTTGTTGAATAATAAAATGATTATGTGGCAAAAAAGGGACTACTTAATAGTCCTATGTCGAAAACATCAAGTTAATGTGGCTAGTTACGTTGGACATATTAACGGAGAAGTTGACACCAAATTATTTTTGCAACAAATTGAAAAATGAAGTATTTTACGTCACTTTCTAAAATTCGAGCTAGTATTACAAAATTGAATTTGAGATTTTTTTACAATGAACTCAAGAACTATACACTCATTTATATGTTTACTTTATTATTTTTTGATAGTTTTAATTTATTAACTAATAATATTTATACTTGGCACAAACACATTATATGATAATGGTTTTGTCATTACCTAAATTTTTTCTTAATATTAGTTCAAGTGTCCAAACTTTTAAAATAATTGGTTAGATATTCAAATAATTTGAAAATTCTAATATTGGTGCCTCTTTATATCATTGTTTATAAGACTGTTGAATTAGTGATAATCCTTCGTTATCAATTACGTAATATTTTGTGTGAGCTATAACACGGATTATAATATTAATTTTAAAAATGTTAATCTCCCAATAAATGAGATGTTAAACTAAGCTGTAGTAAATCCTTAAATGAAATCCTAAACTAAACATGATATGTTTTTCTAACTTAAACCTCAAATATTAAAAATTTCTAATCTATAAAGTTTTTAAACCTCAAATTGATTAAACCTTTAAAACCTAGAAACCTTGGACATTAAATTGGAATTCATT
Source organism: Erythroxylum gracilipes (assembly GCA_026413385.1). Lineage (NCBI taxonomy): Eukaryota > Viridiplantae > Streptophyta > Magnoliopsida > Malpighiales > Erythroxylaceae > Erythroxylum > Erythroxylum gracilipes. The sequence continues at coordinate 7,762 of JANZLC010074742.1, read as the reverse complement.
AATTGTGAGAAAAATGCATATGAAAATTTTAAGTAGGATGATTCTTCTATAATTGAGAGAAACAAAGAAATTATTTTGGGCTTGTTGAGGAAGTTGCAAACCATGAGATCTGAAATTAAAAAATTAAAGATGGAACATGCATTAGAGCTTGAAGAACAAGAAGAACTACGTGTGCTAGGCCATGAAAAGAATAAATAAACTTTTGAAAGGGATTTAAAAACATTGAAGAAATTATAAAATATGGAAGGGATGAAGCAAACGTTAAAGAGAAAGAAGCTTTGAGACATGAGCACTATTTTCTTACTCTTCTCATGTATTTTGGTGTTGGATGCTTATTAATGGTTACAAATGTTAGGATTACATCATGAGAAAGTGCCTTTTATAATTGGCATGCTTATATAAGTTTTTTTTTTAATTTTTTTAAAGACCAAGAACGGAACCCTATAGGGGATGCTTAATGCAAGATGTTTTGAATTAATTTTAATTTTGTACTCTTTAAAAAGAAAATTAAATTTATACAATATTTTTATAAGTTTGAAAGTTTCTTGCTAATAATTCTATCTAAAAGTGGTGCATCTTTTATAACTAGGTATTGCTTGGATTTCTAAATTTTTTTTATACCAACTCTATTTTACATAAGATGACATTAAAAAATGACAATGATAATTTATGATACCCTAATATTCGTTTTTCTAAAAGAGTAATTATCTAAAATTAAATATTGATTATCATAACTAACCATTAATATCTTTAACAAAAATCAAAATGGATATAACCTTTTAAAACTCATATCAAAGTTCAAAATGGATCAACATTTTTAATTGTTAGCATGTTTTGATATGTTTGATTGATATAATTTCTTCAATTTATTAGATGTGTAAATTAGTATCTAGGTTCAAATCTCCTTAAATCCATAACAGATTGATCTTTTATTATATAATTGTTTGGTTGATGTATTGGACCGTAGAGATTCCTATGGTATGCAAATAGCTGACCTTGAGTCTCCTAACAACTAATCCTAACGTCTTTAACCGAATTACTCAGGTTAAATCTTATAGGATTGCATTACCATATTATGAATCCCTCTATTAGATTTGACCCTAATCTAGAAGATTTATATCGCCCTATCTTTAGGATTGCAATCAATAACTCTTTCCAATTATTATAGATTTATTCAAACCTAGGACTTCTTAATCGCTAAGTATGAAATCAAATTAAAGTATAAAATCATATTAATAGACAATAAATAAAACGAATAATTGGATCTCAATAATCAACAACCATAATTGCATTCACAAAATAATCAAAACATGTCAAAGTATTTAACTAGGGTATATCTGACCTAGATATTAATAGAGAATTTAGCTATACATCGACAAACTTGAAATCATATCCATATAAATAAAAAATATCATAATCATAATTCTAAATTTCCCTGATTATTCTTTGTTGTGTATTCTAACGATGTAGATGTCCAATATTGTGTTTTCATGGATTTGTCGATAAAAATCCCATGTCTTCTGCTCCTTAAGTTCCAAATCACCTCTGGAATTGTCTCTAAACTTCTTAGAACAATGCCAACCACTCCCTCCTTTGATTTGCCTCCAGAACATCACTTTTATATGAAAATCTAGGTTTTTAGGTTATGCACGGTTGTTTGCATGACCATGCACAGGAGCATGCATAATTGGAAATCGTCGAATATCGCAAAAATGCATGAGTGTGCAAAAATTCATAGCTATACATTCCTTCTAGATTGCTGATTTTATATTTTATGCCATATTTTCATCCTAATTCCTCTCCTCTAAGTCCATGAAGGCAATTATCACTTGTAAATATAATTGAAGCATATTAATTACCAAATACACAAAAAGTATGAACTATCAAACAAGAATACGTTAAATATCAGGTAAAATATAATCAATTAATCATCTATCAATTGCCTTTGGTTTCTATCTGTCCTCATATTAAGTGAGTGTATTTATCTTTATGTCTTTCTTTTGCTCAATATAGTCCATGTCCATCAAACTAAGAAAGAGAAACAAATCATTCCCTATGATTTAATACTTAGCCTGATCTTCCAACATTTTCATACTCTTCCCATTAGCGACGAGATTGATTTTTATTTATTCTTTTTACTTTGTTGCTCTTAACTGTATGGGTTACCAATTGGTTAATGGTCAAATAACCTGGCCGCACTAGTGGCAGCGACTTGAGCCTCAACAGTTATCACCATTACATAAGGAAACAATGGTCCCAATGAGCCTCTCCTGAGCCACACTATTGAGCTACCAATAGATGACGAGGCTACTACCTCTCAACCACATCATAGGTCTCCACTTGATGCTCATCTGACCTCCATTGAGTCTTAGCTCTCCATATTACTAGGCAAATTTGACTTACTTTGAGATATCATGATGCATCAACTTAATGATTTATATAGCTTATTGAGTCTTGCTTTCCTCCTTCATCTAACTGATTTTTTATGTTTCCAAAAATGGGGAGGATAATTTTTATGGTATTAGAATAAGGGGGAGTGACTTTTAGTTTATATGGTGATTTTTATATGTGTGGATATTTCCAACTTCACATAAGGTTCTTTAACCAACTCCCATTGCTCTTTTATAGATAGACAAGTATATCAAGAATATCTTTGTCTCAACTTGATAAACAACTCAACATATTAGATTTCCAACTCCAACATCTCGAAGATTGAATTTCATCTGGTAGGACAATCTAATACCAACTTCTTTGTCCATGTAATGCATAGTTGTTATGTAGTTTCTTTAAAATTTTCAACTGTTTTGGGTGCCGCACTCTAACATACTACACTATTCAAGATCAACTCTAAATGGCAACTCATCCTTTAATACTCAAGAACATTTTAAATATTTCTTTCTTTTAATCCTCATAATCTTTTAAATGTCTTTCTTCAAGATACTCTAATTTGAGATCTTGAAGGTTGATTGGAGGGAGGTGAGTAACATCCTAAATCTTTTACTATCAACTATAGAGCGTAGATGTTTATCACGAATGACCATACTAGTTATCAAAAACATTGATCTACTGTTGTCATAAGATGTTCTTCCCTCTCATTAGATTAGGGATGAAAAATATTTGACCTCTTGATACGATCTTCTTTCCATTACACGAATCCATGTCTCTTTAAATAAAAGGTTCCATCTTTGAACTCCTGACCAACATATCGTGACAATATTTACCTTTAGCCTTTTCTACTCCATCCATTAAATCTAGTCTTGTTAAAGTTATTATAAACATCACTTCTCAATAGGCCTTATACACTTTTATCTTCATTTAGTACTAGATTAAAAATATTCACCTGTATACTCTCTGGTACTAGAGTAAAACTCTCTACCAAAAATATGCCCTTCCATCTAAAACAATCAACATATACGACTATATAAGAATTAGATATTCCAAAATGTTTTACTGCTCACATATATGGATAAAGAAACATAGGTATACGTACTAAGCTTCAAAATATAAATTAACCCATTAAATGATCTTGAAGTAAGCCAACATATGGCATCTAATTTCTAGCATACAGTAGGAGGTTATAACAAGAAAAACTACCTATAATGTCAGTGATAACCAAGGAGCTTTTGTCAGTAATTAATAAATTGGAGATAATATACTGATTGCTCATAAATTACTCTATGGATATTCCTGAGCCAATTCACCTCCTAACTGCACCATCAAAGTTGATTTTCATAAGGTTTTGACAGTGTGCGTTGGAGCTTCTTATGACAGACGATGGAAGTTTTTGGTTTCCCAACTATCTTCATTAATTGGATCAAGGAATGTGTCTCCAAAGTATCCTACTCAGTCTTGATCAATGTCAATCCTTCAACCTATTTCTAAGCTAAGAAAGGATTGCAACAAGGGGATCCTATCTCCCCCTACCTCTCTATCATGTGTATAAAGATGCTCAATATAATCATTTGGCATGAAGTGGCAAGAAACTCAACTTTTAAATATCATTTAAAATGTAAGAAGCTTGACTTAACTAACCTTTCCTTTGCAGATGATTTATTGAAAGATTACTCAAGGGACGATCAAATTTATTGAAAGATTACTCCAGGATTTATTATGGAATCATAGGATGGGAACCAAACGTTGTGCTAAAGTTAAATGGTCAGACATTTGCTTTCCAAAGGCCAACGGAGGATTAAACATTCCTTTCGTGAAACTCACTAATCATATCCTTATCTTGAAACAATTATGGTGGATTCTTGAAGACAAGCAAATGCAATGGATATGTTGGCTTCATTCCTATTTCTTTAAAGGAAGAAGAAGGAAGAAGTATCTAGGCAGTCTGTAAGACTAATCGGAATTCCTATTTCCTGAATCAATTAATTCATTTGAGGAACCTAGTTCAAAATCAAGTATCTTACACTATTGGCAATAGGAAGCTCATATCTTTATGGTTTGATAATTGGACAGGTCAAGGACCTTTATTCCAATCTTAACATTTATTTAGAGGTTCTTCCTTTCCTCTCCATACTACAATGGATTCCTTCATCAACGGCTGCTGATGGAATTTTTCAAACAACTTTAGACATTTGAAACCTCATTATTTTCTCTCTCTCTAACGATACATATTTTTAGCATGGCAGTCCAACTCATAAATTGACAAACAAAGTCATTCGGGACTTATTAAGGGTGAGGAAACCATATGTTTTTTAGCATAGAATCATTTGGCACAAAATGATCTTACCGAGAACATCCTTTCTATTATGGCTCACTATACAAAATTGGTTGAATACGGCTGATCGAATCAAGTATTTGAGCATCAATCCTCTATGCCCCTTCTGTCAACTCTAGGAAGAATCTAGAGACCATTTATTTTTATGTGTAAGGTGACTAATATGGTACGGAGAGCTATTCTCATGCGTTGCAGTTGCCTTATCCAAAAGAACAATTTTTTTGGTATTATTCATTGCTTAGCAACCCAGCCAACCACCAAGATCTCGTCCCACATAATAGTGGTTAACATAAGTGTCCAATCTATATGGAAAGAGAGAATGTCAGGCGATTAGAATCCAAGTCCAATCCTATAGACAACCGTATCTTTGAAATTATAGACAGCATCAAAGAACTCGTGGTGCTGTGTAGCATTCACACTAACAATAACATTCTCTATTCTTTTTCACTCAATTATGTTCTGTTTGTTTAGCTAATCAGTATATGATATTTTCATGTTTTTAAGGGGTATCCCCCTAGACTTGTTGTAAGCCCTTAATTATCTTTTCCTATAAATACAATTTATTCTTTTTCTCAAAAAAATAATAAGCACAATAACTTAAATGTTATCCAATAATCCAAATGCACAAACTTCACTATTGAGTTTTCTTCTATAATTTCACTTTTCAAACTAAAGGAACTAATAAGTAAATAATTATAGATAGATATAAATCATCTTTAATGCAATTTTAAATTACTAATGTCTTAATAAAATCTTGTAATACATTATGTGCAATCAAATAATAGTTGAATTCTTTTATATCCAATCCACTTACCTTAGAATTAGTATATGACCATATCAAAATCTGCGCTCAACTAGTTAATATATCATCAAAATCACATGCCTAAATTTAAGTATATGAATAGATCAAAATCTTATTCATTCCATGGAGATTCTCTCTTCCTATATTAAGTATTTATTAAATGGTTAAGAGATTTATGGGTATGGCTTTTATGGTCATGATTTCTAAGAACTATAAAATAAATTGATGTCTAAGTTGAAATTTCGTTTATGTAAACTTAGATTTTTAGAAGGCTGGTGACTTCATATTAAGTTTAAGTGATGAAATAAGAAAATAATTCACAACTCTTCCTTTAATCCAAATTAGAAGTCCTAAAGTAATTGAATATATTATGAATAATATATAAACTTATAAATTCTTTTAATGATTTAATGAATTATTAAAAGTCAGTTAACACAATTAATCCCCAAATTACTCCTAATCTTGTTAAACCATAAGAAATATAGAGCTTTAATTAATTTAATTTGAGTAGGTGCACATTGGTTTTAATCAAGTTGAGATATAACATTTTTAAATAATTGCTTAGAAACTAACAAGTTATAAACATTAATTAAATTGATTACAACATTATAAACATCAATTAAATTAGGTACATCAGTGTCTATAGTCTAACCTAATGGAAGTATTCCATGCAAAAATGGGAAAAATCACATGTCAATAAATTGGATGGATATTTTGGTAATTTACACATATTTTTGTGGATGCTCCTGAATATGTGTAGGTAGATAAAACAGTTACCTTTCCAAACTCTTCAACGACTTGAGGAATGAGGATTGGTGTCTATAAACAACAACAGTAGAAGGATGCGAAGCTAATAAAAGGAAGGAGGTGCATTAGAAGGAAGGAGGCACAGTAGAAGGATGTAGAAAAAGAGCGCAGCAGCAGCCAATAGCAGAAGAACACAAAAGAGGAACGAAGGACACATTAGAAGACGAATGCAATAATGAAGATTAAGATGCTTATAACATCATTTTACATTATATCGGTTAATGACACTATTTTTCACAATAACAAATTGTCAAGTTTTGAGTCGGGCCAAGCTTAGGCCTAACGTTTGAAATTGAAAAAAAGCCCAAGCCCTATAGGTTTAGGCATATTGACTTTGGGCTAGGCCCAGGCCTTGAGCCAAAAGTCTAAAATTGAAAAAAACACTCAAGCTTGACAAAGCCAAGCTTGTTAACTTCAGGCTAAGCTCTAGCCTTTATGCCAAGCCTAATTATGTTCCTTCCTTTGATATAAGCTCCCTACTATGTTTTGCTTATGAAGGATTGCAATACTTCCTTTATACTAATAGCAAGAATTTTGGATATGAACTTATGTATTGTGTTGCAATAAGTTGTAGACCTAAAATTTGAAATAGTTATAGGATTAAAGAACTCTATAATAGCTTTGTTAACTTATTCTTTTATACAATTCTAAGCCTTTTAAAGAAGTAGGCAATTAACCCATTTGATCCAGGAGCTTTAATGGAATTAAGTCTCTTTAATGCATTTTCCACATCTTGTGATATAACAAGTCTGGTGAGTTCTTAAGTTCACTCTTCAGTTATAACTTAAAAGATCAAAAAGATGAGAACTTACACTAAGGAGCAATAAGTTGGTGGTTGTGCTAATTGTTCTTTGAAAATAATTATAAACTTCCTACTTCTGCTTGTTTTACCCCTAAATCCTCTTTTAGTTCTCCTCAATCAGTCTAATATTTTGTTTATGTTTCTCCTAATTATGATAGTTTTAAAGAAGAAAGCAAGTTTCTGTCACCACTTTGTAACCATTGAATCTTATGTTTCCGTTTCACTAGTGAGCTACAAGCCTCAAAAGTTCTAATGTAGTTCCTTAGTGATGCATTTTCTTCTTCAATCTTGATTATATTCATTGAGTTCATATTCAATTTTGTTTGTTCTTGGATAAGTTTGCTGATTGTTTCTTTTATGTTAAGGCATTTACTACTAATAAAATTTTTATGTAATACTTAAGTTCTCTTTTTACCATGTAAAGTGTTATGATTTAAATTGTTCAATTCATTTTCTATTCTTTCTTTCACAACTTCCTTGAATCCTTAAAGTTTTACAAGGTAATTTATAAATCTAAAAGGGGTGATATTTTGATGGATTTGAATTGTTGACACGTGGACTGATTTAATATGGACTAATGGCTTGCATATGTGGTGACATGTGGTAGTCTTAATTGGATGACACA
>JANZLC010074732.1:0-12657 GCA_026413385.1 Erythroxylum gracilipes | reverse complement strand
TACCATAGGTCCCCCTTTTGTAATTATAAGCTTGAGCCATAGACAAATATGATATGCAACCGAATATTTCCTAGATAAACCAAATGTTGGAATGTAGTAGCTGGTTTGCAGTTTCTTGCTAGTTCATGTGAACCTTATTGGAATCAAAAGCAAAAAATCATCCATAATGATGATACTGGTGACTAGATAAAAAGGTCCACTAATTCCTTATAATCTGAAGCTTAGAGATATTGTCTTAATGGAGTTTGGCTTCTAAAAGGCATAAAATTGCCAGTTTGATATCACAAACATAATCCTTTAGGGCTATTTGTTTATTGGGGCGATTAATATCCCTAATATTCTATGTAGTAATTAGGTATAGAGTTTTGAGTTTTGGAGAATTACCTCTCATTTTCCTTCTAGATTAATTGAACTCTTGCTCCTTTAGATTATTGGTATCACTGTAATAAGATTTTTTCACCTCTGAACCAACTTGTACCTCCCTAGAAATTATATGCTCCTGGTCCCCTTTTACCTACCAAGGAACATAAATGAATGCACTTATCTCCATAACTTCCTATGTTATTTTCCCTTTTGGTTTCACATAGTTGAGATTGTTTCCATTAGCATACTATTTTTTTTTGTTATTTATAACTTTGTTTTCCTAACTATTGTGAATTATTTGCCTTTTCCACCTCATAATTTTCTTGCATCCTATAAGATCTGCATACTCCCCTATTTTGAACACTTTTCTAATAAACTTCTAGCATTTCTTTTGTTGGGCTAGGGTCGGTTTCCATTAGTAAGTAACTGAAACTATATCCTCATAGAAGTAGTCATTCTCCCTTAAACTCATCAGAGGAACATTATCTAAAAGATTTTTATTTATCTCCACACTAATACATAATCTTACATAGCCCACTCTTCTCCTTTTTGCAATTGTTGCACCCATACGTATTGGTTTCCCATATGGCTTGCAATAGAGTTGAGTCCCTTTGTTGAACAATATTCAAGGGGAACGTTATGGCAGTTAACCCAAATAGGAACACTTTCATATTTGATTATGTCTAGATTAGTTCCAGGTTTCCAAATTTGTAGAAAAATTGGGATGCTATAGATATGCCATAGTCCATTCTCTAGCACTCCATTTTATTCTATTTCATTTGAGAATGTAAAGAGGACATGATTTTGTTATGATATCATGACTTCATAAAGTCCTCTTCCTTTACATACCTTATAAGCTTATGTGTTCATCATTTGAAAATGGTGTCTTTTTTCCAATGGAAAACCCCACTAGTGTGGATCTCCAACTCCTAGCTCCTTGTTTAAGTATGTTAATATTCGGAGAAATTATGCTTCTACCACTGTCATTGTTGGATCGGGGGCATTAATGTAATGAATTCTCAATTGAGTCTCCTACAATGTGTTTCCAACTTAATATATTTTTTGTTACAGGTGAGAGATTTTTGCTAGCCTTGGACTGCTTCAACTTGCTAAATTCTTCCTAGAGGGGTCGAAGAGTATTTTCTATGAGGGATCTATGATTTATTTCTACCACTATTATTTTCCTATACTAGGGAGGGTTATTAGTCGGCCTCACAGTTTAGGATTTTAGAAGTAGTTACCTAAAATTGATATGGGAGAGAGGTGGCAAAACTATCTGGGTGAACAAAGACAAGAATGCCCTTAAGGAAAGAATCAAAGGCAAGATTAGATGGGAGATTGCAATTGAATAGGCAAGTAGAAGAAGGAAAATCGGATTTAAATGCTTACATATATTTCTTGACACTATATGAGGAGATCCTATACCTATTCAAGTATGAAAAACAAACATAATTAAATTAAGCTATTTTTATTTGTACTTCTTTTTATTGATTACTACTTACGTCCAAAATATTTTTCCTAGTTGTTTTCAGAGATTTACTAGATGCAAGATTAATTCTAAGTTTTTATCCATAAGATGTTCATAACTAAAAGGGAAATTGTCATACATTGTACTAACTAAAAAGGAAAGTACATTTTGATAACAATAATTAGTAGATGATCATAATTGAAAGACAACAAATTTCTATATATTCATAATCAAATTGATTATTAAAATAATTTAGTTTTGTAAATGTATACAAGAAAAACAAATTTAAAAAGAAAAAACAAAAGCAAAAATAAAAATAAAAATAAAAATAAAGTTATAAATGACCTAACGTAATTTCAATAAACCCACCTAATTAAAGAAAAATATAAGTAGGTTTAACTAATTATGCAGAGAAAATTAGCTAACTTACGAAGATCTTGCATAAGAATAGCTTAGATGAGGGTTTCTCAAACAAAGTTGTCTTCAATCTTCATTTAAGTGGAGATTGCCACATTAAAACTCAATGAAGTTCTCAAAGTCAGACATTCAAACAAATATTGGGCATCAGAAGACGTTATGCTTTGCACTAAATATCCCTTTTGATGGAGATGACATCGTTGCATTTGGTGTTTTGGAGGTATGGTGATGATTAAGTTTCAGCAAAGGTGAGGTGAGCTGGCATACGTCAATGTGTTCATTGTGTTTTTCTTCCATGAGCGTCCATATACCTGACAAATAGTGGTGTGACGTTGTATTAAGTATGCTCCTGTCGATTTAGTTAACAAGAGATAACATGTTAAGAGTTTAGGAAGTTTAGGAGATTTCATTATGATATCCATCTCGATGGATCCATCTAAGAATTTCGATTTGATTTCAATTCCTATGATACAATTCTAGGAATTTTATTTTAATTTCTAGTCTTATTTTCAATTCATTTTTCAGACATTTTTTTAATTTCTTTTAAGGCTTATGTAAGACCATAAAAGAAATTAAAATGTAAGACCATACTTTTTTTTTATGGTCTTACATAAGGCTTATGTAAGACCATAATTTCTTTTAAGGTAGCCATTAAAATGCTTTCATGTTTTAAGTCATAAGTATATTTCCACTGTAAATTCCTAGCTAAATTTTATTCTAGCTCATAATCATTTATTTCTTCCATTAAATTCTCCAAAGTGGGAGACCAATTTGAGATTTAGGTACTAATTTGAGTTTAACACTTTTCTAATTTTATAACCAACCCCCAAGTTAAACTTTAAGTTCATTTTCTTTAAAATAATATATACATATTTATAATACCTTTTTAAAAATTTCCCCTAAATATGGAACTTATGCTTAATAAGCGTATTGGCATTTAAAAGCAAAACTAGTAAGATGTTAATTTAATTTCAAGTTTTATATGTGATAGAGTACTTTGTCAAAATGTATTCATTTTTCAATATATTATTAGTAAGAGCTCTAATAAATAAAGATCTCTTTTACATGTTTGGAAACTTGTTTATATTCCCACCTTAACCACCAAAATTAGCATCTAGTTCACAAAACCTTATGTAAGAAAACTTTTATCATATTCTCGACATGTCTGGATACCAATTTATGAAACGGCATGTCATGTGGTTGTACTAATATAAATTTCCTGGTTTTGATAATCTAAAAATGGTGCCATGTAAAAATCTCTCTATTGACTTTTCCACACAACAATGGTAGCTCGTATTTCACTCACCGACCTTTTATGGGTAACATTTCCTTCAGCATTAAGGAACCACATCACCCTACGTTTTCTAGTTTCCACCGTCAATTCTAAAGGATGACAAACTAAGAAGCTTGCAAGACCAGTTAGTCGTCGCATAAAAGTTTTCAGAACTCTAAAGCCTTATTATTTAGTAACCTACTTATAAAGATATTCATGAGTTATTACATTCTTTATTGGAAACTAAATCTTTCTACAGTTCGTTCCAAGGTTTACCAAACATTTCCAAGCACAATCCTCTAGTTTGCTTACAGAAGAATGCCGTAGTGATGGATATTTTCTTAGCTATTTGAGAATATCCAAACTTGATGTCCACTATAAGAAGTAAACAGCACTCACTATCTATAATCTAAGTCGCATTCCAAAACTTTAGCCACCACGGATTGAATATCCTACGTGCCTAAGGAATTTGACTCATGCTGTGGTTCTATCATTGCCATCTGTAGTAAATCTTGACCTCTATTCATCCACTATTACAGTGGGTTTCTACCTTTCTGGAGCAAGAGCTGCACTAAAATTCCTAAGTAGCAGCACCTCGTATGAATGTCAACTTATAAAGGATATAATTTTATCAGTTTTCTTTTCACTGACCAGGAATGTAAATGAATGAATAGTTGAAAGTTCCACTAAGATACATCTTGGCGATGGGGTTGAGAGAAAAGCAAGAGTTCAGGCCTAATCAGTCAAAGACATTTGTAGCCCGGGTGTATGCGGTCTTGATTTTTCACTTGGTTGAAAAACTTTTGTAATAGTTTCTTGTTCCACTGTATTTGTTTGTCAAATAGCTTTCTATATCTAGATTAACACCATTCTGGTGAGGATTCTGGTTGAGCATGTTGGGTGCAGATTCTTGGAACTAGTTGAATTAATTCAATTATTTATTTTCCAAAAAAAATGATGGGTCCAAAAATTGGAAATTAACTAGGAATTCATTTCATACCCTTCATAACATATGTCCATAAAGTTTCATTTATGCAATAAATCTACGACTATCTTCAAAAGATTAGCCTTAAATTGATTGTTTATTTAAGAGCATGAAGGCTGCCTCTGAATGATATCTAAGAACCAAGTTACTACTTATCAACAGCTAAATCTGTAAGTTTTTTGTTTTTGATATTCAATCATCAAAGACATAAATCATAAATCATATGTAAATCATTTATGTCAATTCAGATCTTGAATATAATAACAACCACATAGATGAAGCGAATAAATCACTTACCTTAGAATGGAATTCATTATAATGTAGAGAGAAAACTTTTACCGATCACAAACTTGTTTCTCTCTCTTAACTCTCTTTTTGTACGATAGCTTGATGGATAGTCCAATGCACAAATACGTCTTGTTTTTTTTTGTACTTAATTAGGTTAGAGAGAGGACTAGTTTATATACACTTCTTTGTTGATATTAAATCTTATACGTTCATCGAGTACTAAATTAACGGTCAAGATTTAACATACTATTAAATAATGAAAACCCTAAACTAAGTTTAATATGGGCCTACAAAAAATAGGGCTATAACATCAAGCCTTATTTCTTACATTCTCCCGCCTGGTCAGATGTTTCATCATTACATTTAATAGTATAACATAAGGTTAGTAAAATTAAATCTTATAAATCGTTAACATCATAAGCACCTCAACATAACAAATCATATAATGTGGGCTATGGTGGTCATACATAGTATAGTCGTATACTTCATTCTATATACCACTACATTAATAACTTATTATGTTTAGGTTCATAAGTTGTATATAAACAACATATAGTCCATGTATTTGTTATGAAAATATATACAAATTTCTTATTTAAACAATCATGTATACATAAACATAATGAATAAGAAATAAAAAATTTAGAAACATAATATTATTGAGCTCAAGAGTGCTAAAACATCATCATCAAACATTATTATCAATCATCAATACAACCAAGACCCATCCTAAGCACATGTTCTTTGAATGTCTTTGATTGTAAACCCTTAGAAGATCTGCAACTATGAGATCCATCCTAATATGTTCTATATGCATTCTTTGTTTCTAAATCTCCTTTTAACAACAAAACAATTTGATTCCATGTGTTTTGCTCCTCTGGAGTATTTGTCATTTTTAGAAAAGAAAATTGTTGCAGAATTATCACAATAAATTTTCAGTAGCTTGCTTACTATGTTGATAACCCCAAGCCCTGAAATAAAGTTCCGATAGCGTCATAACAAGCTACAAATTTTGCTTCCATAGTGGATGAAGCAATTATAGACTGTTTGGTACTTTTCCATGAGATTGCTCCTTCAGCTAACAGGAATAAATAGCCAAACGTTGACTTTCTACTATTAACACATCCGAAAAAATTTGAATCTGAATATCCAATCACTTCTAAATGATCAAACCTCTTATAAGTGAGCATGTAATCCTTTGTTCCTTGAAGATATCTCACCACTTTCTTTTCAGCCTTCCAATAATCAATACCAGGATTACTTTGATATCTACCTAACATCCATACTACAAAACTGATATCAGGTCTAGTACAGGTTTGTAGGTACCTCAAACTTCCCACAACAGAAGTATATGGAATTGATTCCATTTCCTTACGTTCTACATCATTCTTTGGACATTGCATAAGACTAAACTTATCTCCTTTTTGAATAGGGACTATACCTACTTAGCACTTGCTCATGTTAAATTTCTCAAGAATTTTCTCAATATAGGCTTTCTGAGACAATCCTAATAAACCTTCCGATCTTTTACAAAATATTGAAATTCCAATCACATAGGATGTCTCTCCTGTATCTTTCATTTCAAAATTCTTAGAAAGAAATTCTTTAGTCTTATGCAACAAACCTAAATCATTAGCTGCAAGCAAAATGTCATCAACATACAGAACTAGAAATATAAACTTACTCCCACTGATTTTTCAGTAAATACATCGATCAACAGTTATTTCCTCAAAACTGAAAGAAGTAATGGTATTATTGAACTTAATATGTCATTGTTTTTAAGCTTGTTTAAGTCCATATATTGACTTTTTCAATTTACACACCATACTTTCTTTACCTTCAATGGAAAAACCTTCAACTTGATCCATATAAACTTCCTCCTCAAGATCCCCATTTAGAAAGGTTATTTTCACATCCATCTGATATAGCTCTAAATCAAATTGAGCCACTAATGCTAAAATTATTTTCAATGAGCCATTGATTTCAAATCTTTTTTATAGCATCAATCCATCTTCCAAAATTATCACTACCTATGGCTTGTGAAAATGAAACAGGATCATTATCAATGCCACAATCAAAATCCGACTCATGCAAATAAACCACATAATCATCATCAACAGCTGACCTTCTAACCCTTACAGGTTTATATAAAGTTATACAAACTAGTTCATTTGTATGAGCTGGTGGTAAGTAAGGTTCTTCATAGGGCGCTTCTTCATTATCCAAATGTTTTTCTTAATTATTTTGATCTTCCAAAGTAGAAACAACATTTGTTGTGGTTATGGGTTTAAGAGCATTTATGGGTAATTGGACATCAACCCTTATTTCATTAATATCCATAACTTGATTTTCAATACTCCCACTAACCTCACCATTCTCTAAAAATTTGATTTTGACTGTTTCAACAATTTTAGAACTGTGGTTCGGATGGTAAAACCTATACCCTTTAGATTTCTCTGGATAACAATAAAGTAACCACTAATTATTCGAGAATCTAATTTTCTTTCATGTGGATTATAGATACATGCTTTTACAGGAAAACCCTAAACATACAGGTGTCTTAAACTAGGTTTCCTTCTAGTCCATAACTTGAAAGGAGTTTTAGGAACTGCCTTATCTTTTGTTAGTGACTAACTCCAAAACTTTTGGCTAAGAAATGGGATTTTGGATGGAGGACGTGTATGGCAGGAGAGCACTTCTTAAGTAATCCGAGTAAAGGCATAGAAGGTATAGGTGCTCAATAGTCTTAGCAGTGTTGTTACATAGGAGACAACTTAGGTTTCTAGTAAATCCCTTCCACTTATCTTTGGCAGCAAGCTTACCTTGAACAAGAAGTCATAATATGAATGAAAGCTTGGGTATAACTTGAGACCAAACTGGCTTTAGCCATAGAACCTTTGGTTTGCATGTTATACAAGGTTTGTTAGAGCATAAACTAGAGAACTGATGAGACCATCTTATGGTGTCTTAGAATTACCATATATCTATGCAGAAGCACCTAAGTTGGTTATTATGTTTAAAGCTTAAAGATTGAGACAATATGAGTTTTCATACATAACATCTATGATTATAACACTTATGGTCATAAGCTATTTGAGATGAGAGTAGTTGGCATTGCTCAAGAGGGGGCTACTAGAAGACCATAAATCCGTCTAAAAATAAGATCCTTACACCATCTCCTCCATTGATCTTAAACTAACCTCAAAGTCTATCCCTAAGATTGAAAATGTACATCATCAAGTTTCAATTTATATAAACCACCTATAAGCATTTCATAACCAATAAAGGAATTATTCTTATACAAATTGAAATAACCATGTCCACCCTTAAAGGTATATTAATTAGCGTCAAGTTTAGAAACAGAAATTAAATTTCTAGATATTGAAGGTACATAGAGAGTGTTCATTAGATCGAAGTGAAACTCAGTATCTAATATCTACCTATAAGTCCCTCCACCTTCAATCGGGGCCTTCATTTGGTTCCCCATAAACAAAAAGTTGCTAGTTAGGCTTATGGTTTGGATTATCAGGAATCCTTGCATAATATTGGAAACATGAGTAGTAGCATCAGAATCAAACCACCAAGTATTTGAAGGAACTTCAGATAAGTTTGATTAAAAGCATACATAAACATAATATATACCTTTCTTTTCGAACTAAGCTTTACATTTTAGGCAATCTTTCTAATAATGCACTTCTTTCTAGTAGAAATGACATTTATCTAACTTTTTTTCCCTTTTTTCACCATCAGTAACTGGTGGAACTTTACCAGATTCTTCATTCTTAAAATTATTGGCCTTTGGTTTGAGTTTCTTTCCAACTCATTAACCCACTAGGTTAATTTACTGAACTCTCCATTTCTTTAATCTTGCTTCCTCCTGAATAAACTTACTGCATAATTTATCAATATTTCAGTTATCATTTAATGTGTTATAATTGATGTGGAACAGTGCATATTCAGTAAGAAGTGAGTTCAAGATAAACTGCACTAAGAAGGAGTCTTCCACACTTATACCCAGTGTCTTAAGTCTTGCTGCGATATTAGTCATATCAAGGACATGTTGCTGCATACTCTTTGACCTATCAAACTTCATGGTCGTGAGTTCAGTCATAAGTGTCCCTACAAATGCCTTATCGGCAGAACGGAACTTATCTTCCACAAGCTTAAGAAAATATTTAGCATTCTGATTTTCAGTGCTAAGAAGAGTATACTTAATGTTATTGGTAATTGTCATTTGAATAAAATTTAAGCATAACCTATTAGACCTTGCCCATGCTTTATGGTGTGCCTTTTCAGCCATTGCACTAATATCATTAAGATTAGCAGGTTTATCCTCTAATAGCGCCAAGTCAAAATCCAAAGCTCCTAAATGGAAAGTAACTTGTTTTCTCTATTAAGAGAAATTCACACCAGTGAACAAGGTAACAGACGGAGCTTGAGAGTAAAGCTAATAATTGCAAACATATAAACACTTACTAATTAACAGATTCAGACAGAAAGTGCATACATTAAATATATTGCAGGTTTCCTTTAGGTAAACACAATAATACATATCATAACCATCACTAGGATGCTATTTAAACTTTATAAGAAAATTAAATAAACTTCATCAAACACATATAGCATCTTTGGATAACTATATATATGTGACAAGAGTATATCAATTTTCTCTTTTATATTTATTAGTTATAGAATATTGATTTAGCTTTGAGTAAAGTCCTCAATTTCTATCAACTAATAAATTTTTCGTAATAGCATTTCATAAAATACATAATTATATGACCACGCATTCAAAAACTAATTTGGGCACTTTGATGACTAATAAATTAATTTTAATCATACTATCATATATATAAAATAATAATCATAATCATAATCATAAGATGAAACTAAAATTAAATTTTGATTATAGGTCAAAATATTATTAATATGTCCAAGAAATAAGAAATCAAAACTTTTAAAATAATTCATCCATTATCAAAATTTTCCAGAATTGTAATTTTCTATTCAAAACTCTAATTCTAGAATTTACGAAGAAGCAATATACAGTAATTTTCTAGAATTGAAAAATTACCCGATGCCCGTTCTTAAATCAAAGATTTTCTCAGCATTTTAATTTGCTACAGGACAGATAGCTAAAGAAAGAATAAGTGTAGCAAACCAAACAAAGCAACTTTAAGGGTGTGCCCCACTCTCATTATTGTGAAACTTCTGTAACTCTCCCCGAGAAGTGTTCTTGACTGGAATTGAGAAAAGCTATTTGCTTATTTAAACCAAATCCCAAAACCAGAGAAATAAAGAAACTCATAGCCGGTTACAAGCAAACCCAGAGAGAGAAACCAAGAGGCGCGCAGGCGCATGCTGAGATCTGATGACAGTGGATTTTTTTTAATAGGGAAAAATATTCTTTATACAAAAACCCTGAAATCATAATTTTTTATAAACATCATAATTGAAACAATGATCAAATCAATAATATAAGGATTATTATCTATTCAAAAACCTAAGGCTTTGATATCACATATAAACTTTTCGTTCTTGATATTTAATCATTAAAGACATAAATAATGAATCATACATAAATTATTCATGCTCATTTAGATTTTGAATATAATAATAACAACATAAATGAAGTGAATAAATCATTTATCTTGAAAAGAATTCGTCATGTTGTAGAAAGAACACTTTTACCGATCACAAACTAGTTTCTCTCTCTTAATCCTCTTTTTGTACGATAGCTTTATGGATAGCCAAAGCACAAATACGTTTTGTATTTATTTTTATCTGTATTTAATTAGGGTAGAGTGAAGACTAGTTTATATAAATTTTTTTGGTGATATTAAATCTTGTACGTCCATCAAGTATTAAATTAAAGG
Source organism: Erythroxylum gracilipes (assembly GCA_026413385.1). Taxonomy (NCBI): domain Eukaryota; kingdom Viridiplantae; phylum Streptophyta; class Magnoliopsida; order Malpighiales; family Erythroxylaceae; genus Erythroxylum; species Erythroxylum gracilipes. Next base: position 1,987 of record JANZLC010074732.1, on the reverse strand, counting down.
TAAAGATTTTTAACATACTATTAATCAATAAAAATCCTAAACTAAGTTCAATATGTGCTAAAGAAAAAATGGGCGGCCATATTTCTTACAAAATCATCATAAACATCTGCAAATTTAAACTACTTATGTGGCTTATTATCCGTAAACGTAATGGTGTTATATTCTTGTAGGAAACACAACTTCTGACCAATAATATTAGCTGAAAAAGGAAAGTGGTAACTATTGCTTATATATCTAAATCTTTTTGCAGTCCTTGCTTGTCAAGAATAGGAATCGGGTAAATTCGACTCGTGGAACAAAATATTAAGATATTTTATGTACATTCTGGAGTCCATGTTGATTCCTTGTTCAACCTGATGCATGATTTTGAAGGCTTATTTTCATTGTTTATTAAGGATTTAGCGAGTAATATTGAACCAGACAACAAAACGAATCCTTTCAATGTTCTTTATCAACGACAAACAATGTTTTCGATATACGATGTGTGAAACATATATATGTATATATATTCTTGCCCACTGTTAGCACTAAAAGATAAACTTCCCATTTGCTAGAGACCAAGTCCCTCCCAAGGCCAGGATCATTTGTTTATAATGTGTGCATCTGCTGGGAGCAAAAGTCCAAAATTTCTTCTCAAGGGTGATTACTTACAAGTGAGCCAATATTATGTCAGCCCATTTATCGTCTTGACTATATATGGCCGCTCGTGACAGTTAAATGATAATGATGAGGTTCCTAAGTGGACGATTAGTTAAAAACCCTCGCACTGGGAAGCAAAGAAAAAACATCAAACTGGGGGCTCTGTATGTACAATCCGAAGGGACAACCCTCTTAATCCAATACGTGGCAGATATGCATGTATTGGTTTGGTACACCTCATTTTCGGCCAGCAAATACTGCTCGTTAACAAGTCACCTTAAGCTGTGGCCAAGTTTTCGTAAAACAGAAGAAAGGACTACCATGTATAGTAAAATCTGTCATCAAACGTTTGCAAGTCTTCAATGGCAAAATAAAAAGTGACACAACTCAGACTCTAAGTCAATATTATTCTGATTCCATAACAGACTGTCACTCGATTATAAAGTCTAAAGTTATACGCCTCCTTATTACATCATTAATCTAAAGTTTATTTAACATATTAACAATACATAATATTCTAATAACTATTTCTCTTTGTTATTTCAGTAGTCAACTATTTAATCTCATAGTTAATTAAGCATCATTTAACGAGAATTAAATAAAATTTTTTAAATTCAATGAACAATTTAGAACATAAAAACCTTTTTTATCTAAGGACCTCTTGGGATCCATTTGATCTATTACATTTTTACATTTCGCGTAGTCTTTATATTTAATCTTGAAATTTTGCACCAGAAATCATAGCAGCATATATCAACTAAGAAAACGAATTGTAAATTTACTCCTCTACTAACCATATGAATAACGATCTATGAACAATTATCTTGTGACATGATACTTATATTATCTATGAACAATTATCTTGTGACATTCATACAATATTATGTAATTGCTTAGTGTCTAAATGTATATTAATTTTAAAAAAAAGTATATTAAATATCCTTTCTTAAATAGGAAGTTGGTCTATTGATGGTCAAATCACCATAGTTATTGTTGATTCTCACCAAAATTACCATTCCTTTGGGTTTTCTCGCGTTCCAGTCACATCTCTCTCAATTCTCTTGATTTTATATCTTTTGTTTCTCATGAAACTATCGATTGAAATTGGAACATTTAATGGTTTGGTTAAATGAACACTTTTATCAAACAGTTTATGCCCTTTATCAATTGGGGTTTGGTTAATCGATAGAGTCTAATTAGAGGTTCAACTATCCATTGTATAGGTCAAATCGGAGGCTCATTTAATCAAGATTAATGGTTGGATCCTTTTGCAAGTGCACATAATCAATTGTAGCAAGTTAATAATTTGGAGTATTCAAGAGTATGATCTCACAAGGACAATATTATT